>JARHVA010010096.1:185000-220474 GCA_037957365.1 Torreya grandis
TTTGAGGTCACCTATGCATTTGTTATTATTAAAACCTCTTGAGGGATATCAACAATATATTTAATCATTCCTCTCATTATATCCCTAAGGAATGAATATACACCTATTTTTCATCTTATTATGACCCACATCAAAAAACATAATACAAATAATAAATCAAGGTTTCCAAACTAAGGATATGCAATGAGTGTTTCTTGATATAAGTAAATAATATGAAGAGTTTTGAAATGTCACTATATTCCTTGACATAACTCATATATCCTATAAACCATTATCCAAATATCCATATCTAATAAATACGTAAACAAAAATAATATTGATACATGACTCATTAATAATAAAAAAAAAATTGATATGAGATTAGAAGGAAGAATAACTAAAATAACATTAGTTACTTCATACTTTAAGCTCAATATGTAAATTCATAATTTGAAAAATTAAACCCATTATCTTCTTAATTCCTTGCTATATTATCTTTGTGTGTTTTTACAAATATCTAAATATGAAGATAAATGTCTTCATAAGTTCCCCATTATTTCCTTAAGATAAAACAAGGTTACAGGTTTTAATTTTGGTGGTTTTTCCATTATTCCCCATGTTCCCACTCTCATCTTCTTAATAAGTTGTGAAATAGAGATTCTCCCCTATCCTTTCCCTCTTCTCCATTTTCTTTATTTTCCCTTCCATTCTCTTATTTTCTTCCCTCCAACCCTAGGTTAAATCTAAATAGTTTTTAGATTTTTTTAATAATTAAGAACTATTTTAAAATATATAAAATTAAACATTATAATCTCCAAAATATAGTATCATGATCTATTAAAGGTATTTTTTTATCTTTTCATACACTTTGGAATCTATGTATGCCTTTAAAATATCATAAATGTGAACTAAATAACATATTCTCCAAAACATGTTATCATATAAGTGAGTATGTATAAAACAAATTTTAATAAGCATTAGGTGTTATTTCTTTTAATATTTATCATGGACTTAATGAATTCCATTGTGTTTAACATTATTAAAACACCAAATGCATAAGTCCAAACCCACTCTCATTATTGAAATCACTAGTGACATCAAGCCAATGATACTAATTGAATTAATCAATCCTCAAACACAACCACACTAGTATAGGGAAATAAAAAATGTGTGTACTCACATCATAGGTCTAACATATCATCCAAAACAATTCATATCAAAGATAAAAATTATATATATTTTTTTCATGTGCATGTATATACTTGTATATCAAAATATTTTTGACTTGTTGAAATCCTTTCACCATCAGGTTTGACTCATCCTCTTAAAATGACACTACTAAAATATGAAATGGATATTAATAGTAAAAATTATAAATGAATATAAAAAATGATGTATGCAATAAATTAATACAAAAATAACTTAACCAAGATTATATTGATATATAAATCATTAAATATTTTCAAATTTTAGTATATATCAATAGCCAAAATTTTAAGTAACTCGATTAACTAATATAGTCACATAATCAAGTGTAATTAGTATCTTGCATAATGATCATAATAGTGTTAAATAACTAGTATGCCATATCAATAAATATAACTGAACCAACACCTCAAAGGTGTTTATTAATTTTTTTTTTTTTGGATGAGCACTTATCTCAAGGTGTTAAACTAAAGGTATGATGCTCTCCCATGAATTCTACTTCATTCATGTATGATGTTTCCTTTAATAAAT
Source organism: Torreya grandis (assembly GCA_037957365.1). Taxonomy (NCBI): domain Eukaryota; kingdom Viridiplantae; phylum Streptophyta; class Pinopsida; order Cupressales; family Taxaceae; genus Torreya; species Torreya grandis. Next base: position 186,717 of record JARHVA010010096.1, read on the forward strand.
TAAGGCACTTTTCTATTCCTATGGTAGACATGATGAAATAATTAGTTCTTCCTTATTATACATCAATCTAATTCCTCCACTCTTTTCACATGTGTCACAAAATTTTGGAACCTATATCACTTTTTCATTTTCTTGATGGATGTGAAAAGTCATTCTAACTTCATTATTCTTGTTCTTTTAGTATACTCCATGAAATCTAATATCTTCATGCTTATTTTTCCTGTAGGGTTCTCCATGAAATCTATTATCTCATAATTTTTATGAACTTGGATAACTTCCATAAGTTCTCCAAGTACACAAAAAATTTGATGTGTGTTTTTTTTTTAAATATTCTTTTTGATACTAAGTTTTAATATATATTTTGGATTTGGGACTTGTTTTATACATTAAAAAAAATTGGGAAGTTTTAGGAAAGTTATTTTTTTATTACCACACATCTTGAAAATAATTTTTAAAAATTCCTTGAAATGACTTACTCTCTCAAATGTAATAATACCCATATCCATAAGTTTTTTAATTTTATTTTTCAATGCATAAAAGTCATTATCTTTATGCCCATTAAAATTATTATGGTTTCAAAATGATATTTCCATTACTCTTTAAAGGTGATATGTGTTATGATGGTGATTATAAGTTAATTTTGATAACTTATTATCGATAAGTATTAATAAAATAACACCAAGTGGTATAACTTTGAAACTGTCCAATAATATTGGTTGATTCAAATTTGTAGGCACATAACTCATGTGAGTTGTCATCTTATGAATTATCATATTTTGATGATATTTAGTATCAATAACCACAATTGCAACTTAATATTTATAAGCTTCCCTATTTATACCAATCGACTTATTTGGAAATTCTTTCTTAGGTTAATGTTAATTTTTAGGACTTGAATTTGTTGACTTTTGGGATCTACTACAATCAGAGGTGAAAATACATATGAATTTTTCCATATGATTAAAGATATCATTTAAAAATAACTCATAATAATAATAATAATAATAATAATAATAATAATAATAATAATAATAATAATAATAATAATAATAGTAAAATATTATCTAAATATTTATATATGTAAGAATCCTATTGAAAATGAATTAATTTTCTAAATCTAAGGTTTGATATAATAAATAATATAATGTATATTTGAACTTGAAAATGTGGTTCTATATAGACTCATCATAGCCACGTTTAAGGATTTGGATATATTACAATGTTAGTTTATGAACTTTATACTTATTAAATTAATAAAAAATGACTTTTCCAACCTTTGAGAGAAGGTTATAAATCCATTGGGTAAGTTATAGTACCAACTCAAGGCTGGTCATTTATAATTTAATGAAAATAGTTTAGTAATATTATCTGATCATTTGAATGCTTTACAAAAGAATCATAAATTTAAAATAAGGTATCCATTGATATCTCCATGTCTATAAAACAAGGTAAATTTTTTCATTAAAAACCTTCTAGATATGGATAGTCATATACCCTCCTCATTATAGGTTTCCCTAGTGTCACATTATCATCCAAGTGAGCATGATATGATTTAGATTGTAAATTTAAAGTTGAAAACTTATTTTGAATCTCACATATTTTATGCATAATAAATACTATATGGGATAGGTGCAAAAATTTGGGGGATAAAAAGGGGCCTACTAGTGGACATGTTCTAGTTAAAACTTGAGAAAACTAGACTTATGTAGATAATTTGAGATGGCTACACTCAACATTCAAGGATGGTGTAAGAACATGAATTGTAGCATTTTGAGTCTAGTTTCTAAAACATTATTTTTTAAAAAAAATATTTAAGTATAACTAGGTAAAATATCTAAAATTTGAATAGGAACTCTTTTTTAAGATAATAGAGTAGATAGTCGATCATGTGGCCCCTCATTTTTTTAGCATCATTTAATATTATTTAAAAGAATTTGATGAAAAACTTTAAATAATACCATCTAGTTTGTAACCTATATTTTTTTATAATTTTTTGATGGATATATTTTTTAATTAAATATATCTTGAAAACTAACCCAAAAATGGGTAGCTGATTGCATAGTCCCCCCTAACTATCTCAAAAAAATGAAAACTAGTTTTTTTAAAAATGTGTGTAGAATTAGTCCTAGTTTTTAACTATATAATTTTTTTATTTGAATTTTCATCAATGAAAAACATATATAAAGCCATATATAGGCATGTATATTTGAGGCATGTAGTGGCCTAAAAGAATAATAGTTAGAAATCAACATAGATTAAAACCTTAAAATAGACCAAAAATTATAAAAATCATATATTTAGAAAGAGGAGAGCATGATCATCATTGTGCAAGTAATTTTTATGAACTTTCTCATTTAAAATCATAGTGCATTTGGTGATGGAAGTTGAATTTTTTTGTTTTCTATCAAAAATCTCATGTTTGGCTATGTGTTGACAGGCTCAAACCTTTGGCTCAAGAATGCAAGCCATTTTTGAGATAAAAGGCTTGGTTTTTGAATTCAAAAAAATATATATATCATGTACATGATAAAATGTGTATGTGTTATAACATGTACACTTTTATAAAATGTACATGTTCCTTTTAATTACACTAAAAAGTATAAAATATATATTGGAAGGGTTGTCTACATTTCTTCATGCAATGCATGCACATTCTTTTTGCATTTCAAAAAAAACTATAAAATTAATATTGGAAGGGGGAGATGGTTTAATTGGAAGGGGCTGATTATTTACTAAAATAGATTTTAATTATAAATTTACATTTATATCATTACTTTTATATTCATTATACTTATGTTAACTATATGTTTACATTTATAAAAGTAAACAGTATAAATGTAAACATATACTTTAAATTTATTTTAGTAAATATAATAAATCAGGGTCACTCTACATCTAATAGAGTTGGTATCATAGTTACATGCCTTATGATGTGGGAGATAGTTTTTAAAAATCCAATATGGTCAATACTTACGCATTTTTAGGGTCTCAGTATTAAACCTAAGGATTTTAGGGCATAAATTTTGTAATTTATGTGCATTTTATTGATCACAAACTTATACTGGGAGAGGGGGTGAATCAGTATAATATAATCTTTTACTCTTTCAATTTCATGATAACTATAATATCAATCACATAACATCAACAATTTAGAACACAAGATTTACGTGGAAAACCTTATGGGAAAAAACCATAGAGAAAATAACTACTTAGATCTACTATCCAAATCCAGTCATAAATAAAATTCTTCTTACAAAATTCATAGGCACCAACCTACTAGAGACACCAGTCCCTATTACTAAATAATTTGTAAGCACTAACCCACTAGAGACACCAATCTCCATTGCTAAATAATTTATAGGAACCAACCTACTGGAGACACCAATCCCCACTACTAAGCACTAACTTATCAAGAGACACCAATCTCTTCTTTTTGAGGCACTGACCTCTACTAAAAAATTCTTCCACCTTACTATTATTACTTCATCAATGAATGATGGAAAATTCAATTTTCTCTTCTTCATAAAAATATGTTTATTCTTGAATGATAGAAATAATTAATTACATTTATTTTTCAACCTTTTATCCACCTTATATAGCCTTCAAAGGCTATCCACAAAGGAAGCATCCCATCCAAGAGGTACCTATTCACCAAAAGATATCTCTATTGACATTTATGTTGACATTTCCTTTGGCATTTTCATTAACATTTGTGTTGACATTTGACATTTCCATCAATATTTTCCTTGGCATTTTTGTTGACAATTCTATTGATATTTCCATTGAAAATTTCATTGACTTTCATTAGATTTAATTATAATGCCTCTGACATTTCTGTTGGTAATTATATTGACATCAATTATAATTCCTTTGACATAAATGAAAATATTCCAATAATCTCACCCTTTGTCATTGATGGAAAAAATATAGAGAAACTCCCTCTTATTGTAGTTGTCCTCCTTTGCTCCCCCTTTGACATCAATTGCAAAGCGATGCTCATTATATTTCTATCCTCAAAAAATCATGGGAAACATCCATGTCATCTTCTTTAATATCACCACAACTAAATGATTTTCTTTCTTCTCTTCCCTATCCTTTTTCATAAGGACTTATTATTTTCTCATTTTCTCTCCTTGAGTTTGATTAAATCTGGCATTTTTAACATTATCTACATCCATCTAGAGTATATCTAGTTACTCAAGTTGTAACTCCTCTTTCCACTTCCCTTGAGTCTTAAGTAAAATTGATTCTCTTTATTAAGTATTATTACTTGGATATTATAATCTAAATCATCTTTAAAACCCTCCTAAAGAGTGACTGTGAAAGCTTCTCATGATCCAAACACAAATGCAACAAATTTCCTAATAATATGTTATCATCTAATATTGTAGGTAATGAATATCTAGCTCCTTCAATAAACTTATTGCCAGCTTCAAATACAAGAGTAAATTCATGCAACCTCTCATTATCTAATATCTAAGCATTTCAAAATATATTACACAAAATTATTAGATCAAAAAATCAATCATGTATTTTAACAACATCCTATAAAAGTGATTCTTCAATAGACATCCAAGTCTCTTCAATTTTTTCATGTTCTTATCTTGGAACATCAAATTTGTCTTGATCATCTTTCTCATTATTCTCTCCAAACATATATTCTCTCTCTAATATTTTGTGAGACTTCATCCTTTAAGTTGTCTTTTCATCAGAGCTAAAAGATAATGCAATGATTAGTTCCCCCTATATTTGTACTTCTTATGAGCTTAGTGATACATACTGTGAATGGAATGAAGTTTTCACAAGCATAGGTATCTCCTTATTTTATTGCTCCTACTTCTTTTTCCATACTTTTTAATTTTATTCATTTTGTTTATTCATGACTTCCATTTTATTATTCTACCTAAGAGGTTTCATAAAGCCACTTCTATAGAAACGTGTAGTATGTCCATAGTTTTTGTATTTATAGAATATGAAATTTTAATCTACTAAAGGGTTAAATGAATTATAATTATTATTTTAAAATACATAAGGACTTATATTAATTTTCCAATCAAAAAGTCTTTCATGCATCCTACATTCTATTACTTTATGACCAAAGTGATTACATGAAAAAAAATAACCAAAGAAATAATGTTGGAACCTAGTCATGTGTGTTTACCTTGGAGGAAATGACTTTCTAAATTTTTCCTTCTTATCTTTTGGAGGAGTGATTGTTTTTTGCGGGACTTGATTCTCTTTCTTCTTGTTGATGGGACTTTTGAGAAAATTTGCATAGCTTTTTGTCTTTTCTTCATTTGCCTTCTTTGGTGGCTCTTTGTGATCTTATTTGTTGGCCATCTAATTTTATTTATATCCAAGACCAATATTTATAAATGGTGACCTCTTCCCATTTATTATATCATCTAATATTTTGGTATTATTCTCAAATTTAAGACTTTTTTTCATCTTAGTGTCTATTTTCTCTAGTTCCTTCCTCAAATAAATAATTTTAAACTACACCCTCTCACAATTTTCTTCCTTTTTGTTTAATGGGATTCTCACCTCCTCTTCAATCCCTTTTGATTCTTCAAGTTTAATCTTGAGGTTGATGATCATATTTTTTTTATTTCTCAAGACTTTGTGACCTTTTTGCCTTAGATTCATAGTCCTCTTGAACTTGTACTTTTTGTTTCAAATTCTTCTTCTTAAGTTTCTTGATTTCACTTGCACAAATGAGTTCTTATTCCAAATCTACTTCTCAATCTATTTCAGAATTATCTTCCCCTTCTAACTCCTTTTATTACTTTTCTTTGCCTTCACTTTCAAATATGTCATCTTTTGTTTCTATTTCGATGAATAATATCTCTTCTCTATTGCTAGCAGGTAAAATCTCTTCAGATGAACTACTTTCCTCTTTGGAATAGAGGTTTTTCTTGTGCTTGTGAAAGCTCTTATTTTCTTAGGTTTGCCTTGTTTATGGTCTTTCCTTATATTATGATCTTCTTCCAAGTCAATATTTTCATTTTTTGCATATGGGAATTTATCTATAAAATGTCCTACCTTTCCACAATTAAAGCATTTAAAAGATAACTTACCTTTATACTTCCTATATCCTTTCTTCAGATTCATCACAAAATGAGATTTTTCTTCATCTAATTCATTATTAGAACTATCACTTGGCTTGAGCTCTCTATTCTTAATTTTATTTAAGGATTTAAAGTCTACCTCTCATTTAGATGATTTATCCTTTTTGGTACACATTTAATATCACATGAGGGTCCATGCAATTCATCCATAGTTATTTTATTGAAGTCCATTTCCTCAGTGGCTGAAACTTTTGCATCAAATCTTAAGGGAAGTGATCTTATCAACTTTTGAAATATCATTGGATATTTAAATTTTTCACAAAGTCTTTTAATGGTGTTTATAATTTCATCCACATGAATTAGATAGGTTTCAATGTTTTTTGTGTCCTTCATTTTCAAACTTTCAAATTGTCTTCTATGTGTTTGAAGCTTATTTTTATTTACCTTGTCATCTCCTTCATATATGCTCTTTAGTTTATACCAAATATATTTTTTTGATTCATAGTGCATTACTTTGACAAACTCTGATTCTAATAGACCACACAAAATTGCATTAATAGATTTTACACTATTTTCAATCACTTTATTTCCTATTGGATCTATTGAAGGAGATGATGGAACTACATATCTAGTCAGAGATGATCACCAAAGATAAAATACAAGATACATTAGGTAAGTTTGCATCCTTATGCTCCAAAAGGAATAGTTCAATCCATCAAATAATGGATCCATGTTTGAGGATAATCCTTCTTGATCAACCATGTGTGATCTTGAGATCTACCTTCTAATGATTAGAATATTTATGAAGGAACCTGCTCTAATACTAATTGTTGAGAACAAGCTTATACTAAGAGTGGGGGTGAATTAGTTTAAGGTAATATTTTACTTTTTAAAATTAATAATATTAATCACAAAACATCAATAATTAAGAACACAATATTTATGTGGAAACCCTTTTTGAAGAAAACCATGAATAAAATGATTGCTTAGATCTACTATCCAAATCTAGTCACAAATAAAATTCTTATTAAAAAATGTGTAGGTACCAACCTAATGGAAACAATGATCCTTGTTTCTAAAAAATTTGTAATAACTAACCCACTAGAAACACCAATCCCCACTACTAAATAATTTATAGACACCAACTTACTAGAGACACCAATCCCCACTATTAAGCACCAAATTGGAAAGAGACACCAATATCTTATTTTTGAGGCACCAACCTCTACTAAAACAATATTCCACCTTAATATTATTTACTCATCAACTAATTATGTCAAATTCAATTTCCTCTTCTTCTTCTCCACAAAAATTTGCTTATACTTGAATGATAGAAAGAATTAATTCCATATCTTTATTAACCTTATATTGACATTAAATAGCCTTAAAAGGCTCTTCAAAAGGAGGCATACCATCTAAAAGGCACCTATTCACCAAAACATGTGTCCATTGACATTTTTATTGACATTTTTTTGGCATTTCTATTTCCATTTCCATCGACATTCATTGATATTTCTATTGATAATTTCATTGACTTATGCTACATTAATTATAATGCCTTTGAAATTTATGTTGGAAATGCTATTGACATTAATTACAATTCTTTTGACACTAATGACAATATTCTAACATATTTTGGTAAACATTTAGTTATTTTTAAGGTTTTTATGCCTTCTAAATTATTTGTTGGCATTTCTAAGAGTCATAGGTTTGTCAAAATTGAAGTTTAAAAACAAATCACTCTCATTTCAATCCAAAATGGTATGATTTGGATAAAATAGATCATATTGATGACTTACACACATTAAATAACCACTTTGTGTTAATTTCAATTGTAAATCATCCCTCCCTCATCCCTAATCACTTTATCCTCACCCATCATCCCTTATCACTCCTTTATCCCTAATCATCCATAATCACTCCCTCATTAACCCTCATTATACTTCATCATCTCTAATCACTCCTTCATCTTCCATAACTACTCCCTCATTAACCCTAACCATCCCTCATCATCCCTAATCATTCCCTCCTCATACCTAATAACCCCTAATCACTCTCTCCTCATCCCTAATCCTATATAATCACTCATTCATTGACCGTCATCATCCCTAATCACTCCCTCTCATCCCTAATCTCTCCTTATTGACTCTCACCATCTCTCACCATCCCTAATCATTCCCCCTCATCCCTCATAATATCTAATCAATCCATCCTCATCCTCATTGACCCTCACCATCCCTCATAGACAACAAGGTAAACCTATAGTCATTTTTAAGGTTTTTTTGCCTTCTAGATTGCTTATTGGCATTTATAGGAGCCCTAGGTTTGGTAAGATTGAAGATAACAAAACACTAACTTTGAATTTAAGATAAAGTGATGTGATTGAGGTAATATAGGTCATATTTATGACCTATGTATATCAAACAACCACTTTATGCTAATTTGACTTGATCATTGTCCCTCCCTCCTACCTAATCACTCCATCATCTTTCATCACCCTTAATCACTCTCTCCTCATTCATAATTATCCCTAATCACTCTTTAATTAACCCCCACTATCCATTACCATCTCTAATTAGTACCTCATCATTGATAATCATTCCATCATCACTCATCATCCTTAATCAATCATTCCTTTTATTTAATAACCATTGATCATTCCCTCTTCATCTCTCATTGTCCCTAATCACTACTTCATTGACCCTCACCATCCATAATCATCCCTAATCACTCTCTCATTAACACTTATTGTCCCACATCATCCATAATCAATCCTTCATAATCCCTTATTAAACCTAATCACTCCCCCTTATCCCTCATAATATGTAATCACTCCTCCTCATTCTTATTGACCCTAATCATCCATCATATATTTCAAGGTAAAAACATAGTCATTTTTACATTTTTGTGCCTTATAGGTAATTTTTAAACATTTTTAGGAGTATTAGTTTTGTCAAAATTAAAGTTTATAAACCACTCATTTTGAATTCAATCCTAAGTGGTATGATTAGGGTATTATATATCACATTGATGACTTGGCACATCAAATGACCACTTTATGTTAATTTCACTTTATCATCATCTCTCCCTCATTGTTAATCACTTTCTCTCCATTCCTCATCACCCCTAATCACTCTCTCTTCATTACTCATTATCCCTAATTACTCCCTCATTGACCTTAATCATCCCTCATAATATATAATAATTATATTAATTACCCTAACAATCCATCATTTATCATCAATAATAATCATTACCTCCTCATCCCTAATAATCCCTAATCACTCCCTCATTTATCCTCACCATCCTTCATCATTCTTAATCTCTAATTTATCATCCTTAATTACTCCCTCATTTACCCTCACCATCCCTCATCATACCTAATCAATAATTAACTATCCATCATCATCCATAATCACTCCCCCCATCATCCATCATAATATTTAATCACTCCCTCCTCATTCTCATTGACCCTCACCATCATTCATCATCCCTAATCATTCCCTCATCATATCTAGTCAATCCCTAAATTATCCTCACCATCCATCATCATCCCTAATTATTCCCTCATCACCCCTCATAATCACTACTAACTCCCTCTTTGTCCCTCATCATCTATAATTAGTCCCTTCAATACCTTGATTCTAGGTACAGTGGCTTCCCACTTGTGCCCAATAGGCTTATGTTCCAATTCCAAATTTTTATCACTCAAATAAGACCTAAGGAAACTATTATTTTTTTCATCTTATCTCACTAAAATAAGCAACTCAGAGATATTTCTTGATTTTCTAGTGTGATATAAAATATATATATGGTGATCCATGCCCAAACTGTGGACAGAGTGTGTATCCAAAGCCCCATACCATAATAAATAAGTAGGCAAGTGAATAAAGGGTAGGATAAAATTATATTATTTACATATATAGATTGATATTTAGGAATTTAATACACTCTTTCATGTCAATTTTATTTTTTATTATTTCCCTTATAGGCCAAAAATGACACAAAAACACCATATCCACTTATGATCAAGGTAAATGCAAACAATGAACCCACCACACTAATACAACCCATATATAGTGAACTTTATTAAATAATATCAAGAAATTTAAACATGTATACAAGTGAAAATATATATCTATAACTTATCCTACTCATTAATATCTAATATTAAAGAAGATAATCAACTAATTATCTTCTTAATAATATTTTGTTATATCAAGGTCATGACTAATAATGGATCCACTAAACCTACACTAAGGTATCTTTTATCACATGATGGAGAAGGAGAGGTTTCCAAGGCCTCTAGTCAAATTCTATTTTATGATAACCCTAACTAGGTCTTATGATTGTAATACTAATAATCAATCTAATCTACTAAATAAACATGCAAGCTAATCTAGTAAATGAATGTGTAAGATAATAAACATGCAAATACAATTATATCTAATATAACATAGAAATAATCTAAGCAAGGAGAGATATAATTTAATTCATTAGTTCTACAACATCTACTTATCAAAATATAAAAGGATAGGAATATACTTACCTTATTGAAGTGAACTCATCATGTTGTAATCTTTACCTTAGCCAATGGTGTTTTGTAATAGGTTATTATGGATTGCAAGGATCACAATGATCGATCAAATATAGGCTACAAGACTTATCCTATACATATAAGACCTTCATAATATAAGTGTTACTTATCCAAGGAAAAAACCTACAAAATGAAACCTCCTATCAATAGTATAAGTAGATTTATGATAATTAATGATGTGAAATTGAACCATCTTCCATTTAAAAAATAATTTTAGGGGGTACTTATAGCCACCGTTTGAACCTAAACCCTTTTGGTAATTTAGCCGATGAAGTTAGCCCAGTTAAATTTATAGATAGGAAATACAATTGTTATGTCTTAAACTATGTCAACTTGGGTAGTCAAAGTTACGTAATATGTGTTAAACCCATAACAAGGTCAACCCAATCAAAATATTAGTAAAATTAGTGAAAAGGGTTTTTTTATTAGGTACGGTCTATTTTATATGATGAACTTAGTAGGGAAGTGTATAAGTGGGGTTTTAATGGTTTTAGGTGATGCTATAGGGGCCAACAATATTGAAAATTTTCAAAGGTCTACCAACCCCTTTCCTAGTGCACCCTTTAAGGCATGCCCTCAAAGATATTTAGACTTGATAGGTTCCTACAAGAAATAAAGTGTTAGTAAGTGATAAAATTTATAAAAATATTATGTGTATACATATGCCCCACTCTAAGATCATCATGTGTCACATGAGAATAACATGGGATGGTGATCTGATAAATAACATAGCAACACATGAAACTAAGATAACTAAAAATGAAATAATAAAATTAATTCTAAAATTAAATGAAAGTAACTAAAAGTGCCATATGTAATTCTTGACTTACCTTTTCACTGAATGACTATATGAAAATATCATAGTCTTGATCATGGAGAGTGAAATACCTACATTTAAAAAACCTTAGGGATACAAAGCCAATAATATAAACCAATGTGTTCATACATAGGATGGGAAAAGTAACAATGAATAAATCTCAAAACTAATTAAATTACTTAGAAAAATGGGAAATCTAGGATTGTTAAGGCTAGGTTAGAACCAAAATATCAATCATTTAAATGACAAAATGATAAAAAATTAATGTAGAACACACTAAATCATGTTAGGAAGCATGTAAAACATGAATTACTGAAAATAAATATATAACATACTAAATCAAGCTGGGAAGCATGTAAAACATGAATGACTAAAAATTAATGTAGAACATACTAAATTAGGTTGAGAATCATGTAAAACATAAATGATAAAAATGAATGTATAATATACTAAATCACATTGGGAAGCACATAAAAAATAAATGACAATGAAATATCAATGCAAGAAAAATATAACAAATATATGTAATCAAGTGAAAGGTAACCTTATGTAAGATAAAAATGTAAAAATAAATCATAAATGATTGAAAATGAAATGTAAGTCAATATGTAATACAATCATGTGAAGTGGAACATGAAGAAAAATAAGTAATCATGTAAAATGTCCTACATAAGATAAGTGAAGTCCATAAAAATAAAACAACAATGTGATGAGATGAAAATTAAAAGTTATAAAGGATGACAATTCAAATTTAGTGCTTATTCTAAAATGTGATGTAAGAAAACACAACCACATAATGACATGACTAAAATTAAAATGAGATTATGTGGAGTGTAGATGGTGAATGTATTTTTGTGAGGAGGGCCTAGTCCTATCCAAGGTCTAACAATGTAACTCATAAACTATAAACTAATGGGCATAAATAGGTAGATTTAATCAAGGATGTGATTAGCTAAAAGTAATTTCCAATAATGGGAATATGAGGAAAATATGTTATGTAAATAATGGATTTAAAGAGCCATATGGGTGATGTGAATATACTTAAAATGAATGAAACACATTATATAAGTGAGAAATGATAAGAACTATCGATATCAAGGTTTTAGGACACTCCAACTAGTAAAGACAAATCTTGGGCTAATAAGTGAAGTACATAAATCATCCCATCAAGGCTATATGCATGAAAATTAAAATGGACCTACCTTCCCACAACGTATTCCGAATTCCTCAACACCTCTTAAAAATTCATCAATTGAATACAAATATTAGGTACTTACATGAGAAAGTGGGTGGCACTATATAGTATATGATATAATGAGACCTCTTACCCTGGTCTACTATCCTACTACACCCCAATGGACATCAGCTATATCATGAGGACAACTATGTATTTTGAGCTTTGAAAAATAGGAGATGTGGCAAATATCATGTCTTTTATTATGATATAACATTTAATATTATTTTTACCTTTTGATCATTTCATTTTATTTATTTTATGATTTGTCTTTTAAGTCTTATATTTTTCCATTCCTCCATATTTATTTGGATAAAAAATCATGAATGAAATATATGATGAACACAAGAGATATTACACTTGGTCACTAGAGAAAAGGACATAAATACCATGGTGACTAAAGACTCCTAGACATACCAACAAGTAAGTGTGCAATCTCAATATTAACTTATGTGTGCCTCAAATGAAAGGAAATAAATGAATTATGGGCATCATGATATATCCATCCATGTGATAAGTGATACAATAATGAATATGTTTTTACCTCATCACAAGTAAGTAAAATAATGATATGAGAGGGATGAGAATATGTTATGAGAGTCATGTCACTAGAGAAGCCATACTGACTTACAAGAGATCTAGAACAAGCACCAATGAAAGTAGAATTCATCCTAAAATGAGGGGTAAATTAAATGATCATCCCAAAGAAGGGGGAAGGTAAATAAGGGTAAAATAATGATAAATATATTAAGTCAAATAAATACATAAAATGATAATAAACGAAAGTAATGAAAGAGATATCTAAGAACCAAAATAGAAACAAATGCCAAATATAATGTGAAATAAAACCAAAGAGACCAAAGGAAACAATGGTGTAAGTAAAGTGAAACTAAATGAAATAAAAAACATAAAAGAAAAGAAACATGAGACAAAAATAATGATCAAAATCTATGCTAACGTCTATATCAAAGATGAACATGTGAAATACAAGCATATGTGTCTTAGAAGGTTTATTGAAGTTGAATCTATATTTTATCATGCAATTTCTAATAATATTTGGCATCATAAGATTTCCCAAAGGGTAATTTGATAGGTATGGGAATTTCAAGATGCCATAATTTCTAAAGTGACATGTGAGTAGGCATCAAAATATGCATCAACATGTGATGTAAATTGAGGTGAAATTGGATAATTAGATTGAATTTCATTAGAAAGGTGAGTGTAGTTTGAGATAGGTGAATGTGTTGATATATTAGATTTTGAGATTTGTGAAATTTACATAGGACATGTTGGGGAGGTATGAATAGGTGTATAAGGTTAAAGAGGACCATTTATTATGTGTTTTGGAGTGTGAATTTGAACTAGTTTCTCCTTTGGTTTATGTAACCAAAGAGGTTGAGGTGTGATGGATACAACCACTCACTTAAATTTATCCATGTTAGTTATAATTTCCTTATTGGTGTAGAAATATAGATCAACTATGGTTTGGACAACATTGGTGGATGAGATGGAGGTATGGGGTAATTATTGTTTATCATTAGGTAGGTGATGTTGATGTGAATGTGATTATTTATATTGGGTTTGTGAGGCTTAAATATAGTCTTTATAACATTTTTTTGTAAGAGTATCAATATTGAAATGTGATCCAAGAAAGGAAGTAAGAAGAAATAGGTGAAGATCATGACAAGTCTCATGATAATGACCTATCATAGCATGCCACCAAAAACAATTATCAGTATTTTACCACTTTAGAGGAGATTGTAAGGATAAAATCTCATGGGTTTATATGGTGGAGCTTTATTCTTAAGTTATAATAGATTTAAGTGGGGGGGGGGGGGGTGTTGAGTTAAAATTGGTTAAATTGGATGCTCCTATTTAAGGTTAGGGAGGGAAATATAAATCAATGTTATGAGAAAATGATTGAAAAAATTCTTTACTAGTTTCTTGAGGTGATTCAAATTGAGTCATAAGAAAGTCTTGCCTTTTTTATTTATCTAAGGATTTTTATAAAGTTGTAGGGGAAAACATTTGAAATTTGTATTAAAGAGGAGCTTTAAGAGTGGTAACAAATAGTTTTAAGAGAATATCATCATTCATGTTATGGTTCACTTTATGATCTGAAGACTTCCATCATTTGATGAAAATGTGAGTATATTTTTAAGACATTTGCTTGGCATTGATGAAATGGCTAAGGTAATTTTTAGGAAGGTCATTATATTGGAATTCCTTCACTAGAGCATTGACTAAATCTTCTACTTGTGTAATGGAATGTCTAAAAAGTTGATTGTGCCATTCAAGTTCATTGCCAATAAAGGTTTTAGCTAGGATCTTAGTGATATAAAAAGATTTATTTTAGAATGATTATTTATATATATTAACAAAATATTTAAAAAATATAGTAGGGTCTTTAATTATATCATATGTAATAGTTGAAGAGATGTTTCCAATGTTTATGGATACAATGAATGGAATGAAAGGCTCATTTTGAAGATGTTGAAGAATTTTACTATGTAAAATAAGTTTTTGGATGATATTCCCATTGGCATCTCTAAGAGGAAGAGGTAAAAATTATAATTTGGTTGATTCATGATGACTTGAGGTGGTTGACTAACTATTTATAATATATGAGATTACATTTACATCTTTTGGGAATTTTTAGTTGTTTATACAACATTCATTTGTTGAATAATTTAAGCAAGAATTTGGGTTGTATCATTGGGAGGACTTTGATTTTTAATGTTATTATTATTGGGTGGAAGATGATTCCCAACATTGGTATAAGGGGAGGGATTTTTGGGTGAAGGATTCCTAACATTGGTATTAGGAGGAGGAGTAGCATAACTAACCATAACTATATTACATTGTGATTTCCTTGAGGATGCAAAATTTAGGTCACATGATGTATTAATTAGTTTGGGATTAAGAATATATTAAGGAATGAATTTGATAGTTTCATCTAAAGTTATAATATACGTGAGTTTATGATGTAAATCCTTAGTTATGCAATGTTATTAACTAAGTAGAAGTTGAAAATAAGATATAATTATCAATTTATTAGTTTACTAAACTAGGTCAGCCACCTAATGGACTGTATATAAATATAGAGGAAAAATAAACTAGGTTAACCACCTATTTAATTAATTTATCCACCTATTAAATGGTGTCTAAAAATAGATGCAAAATAAACTAGGTCAGCCACCTACTGAACTAATTCAGCTAGGACCTACAGAGTTAACCAAGTTGATCTAGTTGATTTTTGGGAAGAAACATATTAAGATAAAATTATGCTAGATCAGCCAAGTCCTACAAAGTCATCCAGGTTGATCTATTTTAATTCTAGGAATAAAATTATTAGTTTGCAAAAAAGAACCAGAACAAATTATGTCAACCATATCGACCTAGTTGAATTCTAGAAAAATTCAAAATAAACTAGGTCGAGCAGCTTGACGTATTTGATTATGTATATAATTGTAATAAATTTAAATAAATATTAAAAAATAAAAATTTTAAGTATTTATTGATTTTACTGAGAAATAGAAATGAAAAATTTAGATAATTGACAAAATTGAATTACTAGGCTGGTAAGAGTGAACCTAGAAGATAGAATAGGCTCGATCAAGTTGATTTAGTAGTTTTTTCTAAAAAATGTTGAATCATTATATGATTGGGTCATTTATGTGATTTTTAGTCTTATAGAGGCAAAATTATTTGAAACATAATGGTTGATTAGGATTAACCAAGTTGATTTAGTCCATAAAAAGCTTTAAAAATGTAAAATAGTAAAATAAGACTACATCGACCAACTCGACCTGGTTTTTTGAAACTAAAAAATTAAAAACTACTAAATTAAACTAGATATACCAACTCAATCTAGTTGAATCTAAGTGAAATTTTATAAAATGGTAAAATAGGACTAGGTTGACCAGTTTAACCTAGTTAGATGAAATGAAACCCTATACATAGAAAGAAGAGCTAGGTTGACAAGCTCAATGAAGTTAAATCCTGCATAGAGAAAATTAAACTAGGTTGATAGGCTCAACACAGTTAGAAAATATAAAATAGGTTGATAGGCTTGAAAAATTATGGAAACTTGTGCATAAAATGTTAAACTGGGTTGACAGGGTTGATCCAATTAATTGTAATTAAAAAATTAAAAATCTACAAGGGTTAGATTTCACATTGAGTTCACTAGAATACATAAAAATGAAATTAGATAAATATATAACTTATCCTACTTATTAATATATATCCAATATTAGAGAATTTAATCAACTAAATATACACTTTGCACTACTTTGTTATATCAGGGTCATGACCAATAATAGATCCTCTAAACCTAAACTAAGGGATCTCTTATCACATAATGGCAAAAGAGAGGTTTCCAAGGCCTCTAGTCAAATGCCATTTTTTGATAACCCTAACTAGGACTTATTATTTTAATAATAATAAACAATATAATCTGCTAAATAAACATGTAAGCTAATCCAGTAAAATAATATGCAAGCTAATGTAGTGCTTACCAAAGCTTTTGGCACAAATGGGAAAGATAATAAACACTAGTTCTATAATTATGACCCTATTAATATAACATAGAAATAACATAAGTAATAAGATATACAATTTAATCCATTAGTTCTATAACATTTACTTATAAAAATAAGAAGGGTTGTGAATATATTTACCTTGTTGAATTGAATCTGTCATGCCTCAATCTCTCCCTTGGCCAATGTTGTTTTGTAAGAGGTTTTTATGGCTTGTAATTTTTACTTAGGTAGGGGCTATTTTTGATGATTAATTTATTAAGGAAGTGTATACATAGGATTTTAATGGTTTTACATGATGGTATATGGGCCAAAAATCCTATAAAGTATCAAAGGTCTACCAACCCCTTTATTGGTGCACCCTTTAAGGCATGCACTCAAATATATTTAGACTCAACAGGTTCCTAAAAGAGTTAAAGTGTTAGTAAGTGATAAAATTTATAAAATAATTGTGTATACAAAAATAAATATTATATTAATAGGGTCATAATTAACCTTCACATAATATTACTCACACTTGTATTTCATTGTGTATCATATCAACATCATGAAATACATATAAATATGATATTTATCCATTCTATGATATGAAAATTATGTAAGATAAAAATTATTCTATATATTAGGATGCAATCTTCCCTTTCCTTATCAGGTAGGGCATAGATAAGTAAGTAGGATAAGAAGATAGTTATCTTTTAGAAACTAAGATTCCCTTGATAGTTATGCATTAATCCAAAATTAAAGCAAAGATAGATATTAGAAGGAAAACTTCCCTTGATAGCTATTCCTTGCTCCCTTACTATCTATCAAGAATGAAATATTCCCTTTATATGTTATATTAGGGGAAGCAAAGCTAGGTATCAAAAAGGAAAGCTTCCCTTGCCTTAATCCTTGGCATAGATGAAGTAGGTAGGAAATTTTCCATTGATTTAATGAGTAAGGAAAGTTTTAGATCAGGGTAGGGCCTTCAAAATGTTTCCCACCATATATATCTAGTGGCAACTGCATTCTTATGTTATCCTTTGATATATTATATTAGGGACTAAGGAATACTTAGAGTATGGTAGGGGCTCAATTTAGCCTTTAGGTCCACCAATCCATGCGTAAGCTCTAATTGGCCCCTTATAGATATACTAGATTAAGGCATATGCCCTTTATTCCATTTGTATATCAATTTGGGTATAGATTAGGTTAGGTATAGATCTTTTTTGGCTTGGAAACACACTCTATCAACTACTAGATTGGAACACACTCTACCAGATCGGTGACCAACTATTACCTATCTATTAATCTAGTTTACTATGTAAATACTCTTAATGATATATAGAGAAAATTAGAAGTCAACTATGGGGTTGGGATTGTAATTCTCAACTACTCTCCAGTCACCCCTATCTATATAAATATAAATTTGTATTCTCAACTCTAGGATTGGGATTATAGGATGCCCAAATCCCAATATGTGTGTGTGTGTGTGAGTAATATAGTTTCATCTCACCCTTTTCTTGATTTATCACCTATTTATTCTAGTCTAGGGCTCTAGATACACACTCTCTCGATAGTCTAGGCATGGATCACCATATATATATTTGAACCCCACTAGAAAATAAAATGATATATCTTAGTTACTTATTTGAGTGTAATATTATGAGTTAAATAAGAGTTTATTTGGGCCTTATTTGAGTGATTAAAATTTGGGATTAGAACATAAGCCAATCAGGGACAAGCAAGAAGCTACTACACCCACCATCAAGGTATTAGATAAAGTGATTAAGGATGAGGAGGGATGAGGATGGAGTAAATGGATATGATTTGAGATAATGAGGGATTTTTTATGGATTATAATGAATGGTGAGGGCCAATAAGGTAGTGATTAGGGAGGATGAAAGAGTGATTAGGGATGGTGAGGGTCAATGAAGAAGTAATTAGGGATGAGTAAGGATGAGGATGGACTAATTATTGATGCTGAGGGATAATTAATTAGTGATTAGGAATGATGAGGGATGGCGAGGGTTGATTAGGGAGTGATTTATAATGAGGAGGGATGAGGAGGGATGATGAAATAGTGATTAGGGATGGTGAAGATCAATGACAGAATGATTAGAGATGATGAGGGATGGTGAGTGTCAATTAGTGAGTGATTAGGGATGATGAGGGATAATTAGGGAGTTATTAATGATGATAATGGATGAGGAGAAAGGGATTAGGGATGAGGGAGGAATGATAAGCAAGTGAAATTAACAAAAAGTGGCTGTTTGATGTGTGTAAGTCATCAATATGACCTATATTGTCTAAATCACACCACTTTGACTTTAATTCAAAGTGATTGGTTTGTAAACTTCAATGTTGACAAACCTATGACTCTTATAAATGCCATCAAGTAATCTAAAAGTCACAAAAACTTATAAAATGACTATATGTTTACCAAAAATAGACATCAATTACAAAACCTACAATCCCTAGGTTTATTACTGAGACCCTAGAAATGTCTAAGTACTAACTAGATTAGATTTTAAAAAAGCTATATCTCACATCATAATGCATGTAACTGTGAGACCAAATTTATCTTGATCCTAGTTTGAAATTATACTCAGTTAAAGTATAATGAGTATAAATTTAAACTTATAACACATATGTATTTAGGTTTGGTGATCCCAAGATGAATTTGAAATAATGCTACACATTATGGACATTAAACATACACATTATGTCTATAAAATTTATGTGTTAAGGTAAATGTCCATATAATCATCCCATAACTCCATGAACTTACCCTATGAATATTAAAAATGGTGGTGGTTTGGAAAGATTCATTAGTTGGTTTCATCTCACTAATTATATTTGAAATTAATATATTATATGCATCAAAAAAATTCTGATCATTTTTTATTTATATACTTTATCACATTTAATATCAATAGAAACATCATTGCATATCTTATACATATCATCACATTTCATAAAAAATTAATCATATGGTTTAGAAATAACATAACACTTCATATCAATATAATGAATAGGATCAAATTTATATCAATAGGAGGATCAATATAACATTTTATCTCTAAATAAGGATTCCATCAAAATTATTTTTAAATAAGGATTAACATTATATTTCATTTCTAAACAAGTATTAACATCACATTACATTTCACTATAATATCATTGCAATTAGAAACATCATTGAAGTGTATAAAATCATGAGAATCCACATTTATGTCATCTAGACACTTCTTTATTGTATCACTTTTCTTAATCTGATTCCTAGTAGCATCAAAAAGGGTGTTATTTAATTCATTTTTTCTTTTTCCATTTTCTACTATATGAATAGTGGAAGAGTCTAAAAAAGGGGAAGGATAATTGATTTCTCAAATTATAATATAACTTTTACCAATCTCCACATCATCATAAACATAATCAACATAGTCATTATTTTCATTTATATAATTATGATCCTCATCTACATAAGCATTATCATTTTCTATACAATCATGATCGTATACATCCACATTTTTCCACTTATTGTGATATATTTTAGGAAAAAGTGGTTAGATAATAACAAATCCATAGGATGAGACCTTTTTAGGGTTTTTTGGATACACAATCATATAGAACTTACCAAACCCTAAGATGACAAGAAATATAATAATAATAATAGTTAAAATTAAGATAAGATAAAATTGTAAATACTAAAAAATTTTATTAGACACTTAGAAATGACAATATTAACTTATCCTTACCTTACATGACTTGTGCATATACATATGGCTATTTTACACCCTTGTCCTCTATCCACATGTTTTCTTTAGGTTTTCATAATTTTATATAACTCATAAGTATGAATTACATAGTATATTCCAAACCAATTCATTATCATACTCAAAATATCTCCAAATAATCATATCAATATTATTTCCTTTTATATGATTCCATCATATTTAGACACCTTCATAATTTTGGATATGCCCAACCTTGACAAACTTGTCATAATTTCAAGTAATGGTCATTTTTCAATTAAAATTTATTCTTATGGGTTGGATAATATGTTTTAACTATCAATGGTAGAATAAATTACCCAAATAATGCCATATAAATACACAATAAGTCTAATCATATTTCATCATTAGCATTGTCAATATTGAATTAAGCAAGCCTATTATATCACTTGAACATTGAAAGGGACTACCATAAAATCCACAATTCAAAAAGTAGTCATAAGAAACATGACCTGTCCAAGACTGAAGCACCTAATCCAATCCATGTTTTGGTATTATAAAGTGTCAAAAGATAGATTATAGTTTATATTTATAAGGATAATTATTTCACACATACACCTAATGGAGATAATTACATGTGGTTTGACTTACTTCTTTGAGTATTAGATAAGTAGATAGGACTTAAATAATTAATGTGGATTGGTCATGGTCATCTCAACCCACCTCTATTCTCTTTTGTGAGTAGCAATGTTTTTATTTTCCTCAGTCCCTAATTTTACAACTCCTACCATGTTGTTTTTACCTTGTGGCCCTAATTAGGGAGCCACACCAAGGTTGACTATGCTAGATGTAGGGCCCTTAGCATCATGAGTCCTAGATGGTGGGGATTAGTTGGTTTGATTAACCTATGGTTGATTTAGGATGGTGAATTTTTGATGGTCTAGAAAGGGGTTTTGATAAATTCCCAAGTTAATATTATAAGGATATATAATTCTAGTTAATTGGGCTTGAGGGTTTACATTAGCATTCCCTACAAACATGTTTATAATTGGTTCTCAAGGAGTCTTTAAATTAACTTGTTATATCCATACAAGAATGAGTTTCATGTTTAATGAATCTACAAAAAATTAAGAAATAGTAGGATCATGGTCCTAAGGCCTCTAATGTTGGCATTGATGACTGAACCCTTACTGGTTATTATTATAATAAAAGTATTGATTATAATTAGGGTCAGTGTTTTAAAATTGATTTTGAAACTTACCTTCATTTCATTTGGTTTTTAAATTACCTATTAAAAGGAAGAGGGTGGTTTAATTCAACCACATGAACAAAAAGTGGAGAAATATTGTTCCTCCCATTATTTTTATTATTTAGGGTTGAGGTGGAGTGTTGTTAAATGAATTCATCATGTTGTTTAGTCTATCACGCTATCTGTGGTGGTAATATAATTTATTTTTATAACCTTAGGAAATTTATTATTTAATTATAATAACCTCCATTATTTTGGTTTGGGATGACTATCTTTCCATTAGTCCCATAGGTTTTATATCCACTTTCAAAAGCCAATTGGTTTATTTTAAGAGCACTTTCAAGTGATTCTTTGATGTAAGAGCATCATTACCACATTATACATATTTCTCTATTTTTCATGTTTTAAGTCATTATCAGGTTCTTATACTCATGGGATGTTTTTATGATTCAATTATGTGTGCTAGGTCCTTATGAAATTTGAATTTGGGTTGCATTGGTATTTTCCCACCAACACCTTGTTTAAATTTTCAAATTTTAATGTGAAGTTTAGGAGATCTCCATCTTGTTTCAAGAGCTCTCAACATTGAAGCTTGGTGGTTAGGTTATAATAAAGCATCAAGGGTGTTTAAACACACACATGACTCACATGATGAGTCATCTTGGTGACTAGGTTAGAAGTTAGGTAGTTTACAAAGTACAATAAAGAAGTTAGAAGTTAGTTATGGCAATTTTTGAGTCTTTTAGAATAGATAGTTGATTTGTGTAATGATTCAATTCAAATTAGGAGAGAGTAATGCGGTTGGATTCAAATGAGGTATGGAGGTGAAACAAAAAAAAAATAATGGAAGATTTTTTATATTAAAAAACTAAAGATTGCAACCTATGTTTTTTATATATGCATAGAAGTGATTGAGCAAAAACAAAGTTTGTAAAAGAACCTTTATAAAGACATAGTTTTGGCATTATTATTATAGATTTTAGTTAATTTAATTGTGTTTTTTAATTTATTTATATTCCATGAAGAATTTTTCATATGGTGGATGAGTAAGGCAAGACAAACCTAAGTAACTTTGTACTAATTATATTCAGTGAATAAAGGACTAAAACATATCTTTATGAGAAGAACAATTTATGAATTGAGTTAAAACTCTAATATATTGAGTATAAAGTGGTATTTTAAATATTACCATATTTATTGACAAATATAAATGTATTTAATATATAATGAATTCACAACGTTACATCAGAACTATAGTTATCAAGAAACCTAACATAGTCAAAGTGATATCCTATGGAAATTGTTAAATAGATTGTCATAGATGAAAGTCATTGATTGTATAAAGTGTGTAAATTTTTTTAAATGGATATTCAACACTAATATTTATTTATAACCCATTTTGGAATTAAATATAATAAATAACTCCTTCTTAGATTACTATAGACCTATGTCTGAGTACACAATCCATTTAAACTTGAGTAAGTCAATCCACAGTAGCCTAAAAATGAAATTCTAATACTTGGAAAAGGTGAATAGGGTAAAATAAGACCTAATACAATAGTCAAAGTCATTAGAAATTATTTTGGATGATTGAAATATATTTTTAAACCTTTTTAGGTCTGTAAACTCAAAATAAACCCTATTCTAGGGTTTCCTTCCAAAAATGTGAATTAAAAATGATTCCAAAGATGAAAAGGGTCAAATTTTGATATTTTTAGATAATGATGTTTTATAAGATATTTATAGTTTTTTAAAGTATTTTTAGTATGAAATAGTACAAACAAAGGTGATTTATGCAACTTAGGGTGATAAAGACCTAACAAATCTTAACAAAGAGCCAAAAAGCCTAGAAGAGTGGGTTAAGAGGTGAGTTAGGGAATAATAATTCATGGATAGATAGAGAAGGATAGAGGGTATTGAAAAATAGCCTTAGTTTTCTAAAGTGAAATTTTACTCATTTGTACAGTTAGAAAAAGACTAAAAAAGGCTACAAAACAAGCCTGGGATAAAATAAGAAGCAAAGAAAGTAATAAAGGGTTGTCTAAATAGTTTTGTGGATTTAGTATTAGATAAATGAGGGTATTTTTTATGATATTGGTGAAAATAAACCTTAAAGTAACATTTTAATCTAATCCTTATGTGTGAATCAAGTTGCCCATTGGCACAAGGCTAGAAAGAGTGAAAATTTAGAAAGACTAACATAATAGTAAAAGTTAGAATTAATGAAAAGTTGAGTGTGTTGTTAGAATGAATAAAAGTTGAGAGATTTAGGGGATTCTACAAGAGGGAAAGAAGGTAGTTTCAAAGAGTTGTATAGATATAAAAGATGGACAAATAGGAGAAATAAAGAGATCAAGGCTAGGAGACATTGGTAGAGGTAAGTAGAAGTGTAAGTATTTCTTGTTTTCATTCCATAAAGACAAATGTAATGAAGCCCTTTGCATCATGTGGTATCAGAGCCAAAATATTAGGTGGACAAGGTATGTATTTTGATTTTAAAATGTTATGGTATTTTTCATGAAGACATGATGAGTATGTAAGGAAGGTTGTATTGATATTGTTTGAGATATTATGTGAAAAGGTTTTTATGAGATGATATTGTGAGATGAATAATGAGGATTTAAGGAAAGAGTGAATAGGTTTTAGGTATATTAAAATAGAGGTAAAAGTGTAAGTGAACGATAAGATAGGTGGGTAAATCCCTTAAACTAAGGAGGCTTGAAGAGAGTTAGAAGAGCTAGTGAGATCTCTAAGAGAGAAGCTCAAGAGTGAGCTTGAAGAGAGAGAAGAGAGTCTTAGTGAAAGGATAAGAGAAGAAGATATAATTCCTAGGTGAGGAAAATAAGAGAGAGAGAGAGAGAGAGAGAGAGGAGAGAGAGAGAGAGAGAGGAGAGAGAGAGAGAGAGAGAGAGAGAGAGAGAGAGAGAGAGAGAGAGAGAGAGAGGAGAGAGAGGAGAGAGAGAGAGAGAGAGAGAGAGGAGAGAGATGAGAGAGAGAGAGAGAGAGAGGAGAGAGAGAGAGAGAGAGAGAGAGAGAGAGAGAGAGAGAGTAAAATAATGATGAATGGATTAAAGAGTGTATATTTCCATAAGAAGATGGAAATAAAATAGAGTTATAGAGAGAGAGAAGGAAATAGCTGATATAAAGGAGGTGTTGATAAAGTTAGAGCAAATCTTAGAAGAAATGAGACCAAGATATCATGCATGCATAAAGATGAAAGTAAGATGGCCTCTCAAGTAGTTGATGGAAAGGATAAGAATAAAGATGATGAATAAGTTTGAAAGGTATCCTAGAGAAATATGAAAAGGGGGAAAGTAGGCCTCTAATTATTTGTTGACATGTTTGTAAATAGGTGAAGATCATTGGAAGAATGAGTAACATGTAGTGATGAGGAACAAATGGATTAGATAAATGAGTATGGGGACACAATCTTGTGATAAAATAAATAATGTGATCCATTAGATGATTAATAAGGAAATAAAGAGTTTATAGTAATACCATGCCTCATGACAAGTAAGAAGGAGGTAGATTTTAGTCAATGAAGCATTGAGGAGAGCAAAGAAGTATAAGGTATATGTTTCAGTGTAATTTTTTATGAATGTGTTGATTTGAATTTTGTTGAAGATGAATTATATGAAAGTAAATTAAGTATGATGAATATGTTAATTAAATGGGAAGAATTTGAAATAGTACCAAGTGAAGTATTTAACATCTATAAGGTGGTAGCAGTAGATAAAGAAGAAGAAGAAGCACAAGTTGAAGTACTTAAAAAATTTTGCATGGAAGGCAGGTAAAGGTGTCTTGTTTGGCACCAATAAGAGAGAAAGGTGAATTATATGAGTGTATAGTAGAAGATAATATTAGTGTATATTAGAAGAGAATCACATATGGCATCAAATATTGGAAAAATAAAATGATTTGAGTCTTATAGGAGACAAGGAGACTATCATGGCAGTTTGAGTTGGAATTAGAGACAATATTGATTTAAGGTGAAGAAGAGATGGCAGTAAAATAACAAGAAGTTAAAGAGGAATAAGGATTAATATAAGGGATCAACAAAATAATGGTTTTGATTGACATGTTTGCTTCATGTGTAGGTATTTGGAGGAAAGAGAATGAGCAGCTATTGCCCATGATTAGATTAAAGATGAAAAATAAGAGAGAGAACAACAAAATAAGAGTTATTATACTTATAAGTAAGAATCAAGAAGGTATAAGTGTCTCAAATATTCCTTGGGATCTACATGGAATAATGATGTTATAAAATAATCTCAAAGTCAAATCATGTATAACTTTCATGGAAAGTTTTTTCTTGCTCCTTAGTAGTTTAATGTAGGAGAATCACTACCCCATTTTACATATTGTTATATTTTTCATGTTTTGAGTTATTAACAAGTTTTTTATGGTCATATTAGTTATATAGGAGTCAATTATGTGTGCTAAGTCCTTGTGAAATTTGAATTTGGGGTTGTATTGGCATGTTCCCACTGAAACCTTGATTTAAATTTTTCAAATTTCAATGTGAAGTTTACGAGATCTCCATCTTATTTCAAGAGGTATAAACATTGAAGTTTAGTGGTTAGGGTATAAATAAATGGTCAAGGGTGTTTTCAACACACACATTAATCACATGATGAGTCATCTTGGTGAGTAGTTTAGTAGATAGGCAATTTACAATATACAACAAGGAAGTTAAAAGTTAGTTATGGCAGTTTTTGAGTCTTTTTGAATACATAGTTGATTTGTGTAACAAGCCAATTCAAGGTAGGAGATATTAATGGGGTTGGATTAGATTGAGGAATAGATGTGAACTCCAAAAAAAAGAAATGAATATTTTCTTATATTATAAAACTAAAGATTGCAACCTGTGTTTTCTGTATATGCATGGAAGCGACTGAGCAAAAATAGAGTTTACAAAAGAACCTTTATAAAGACATATTTTATCATTCTTAGAATAAAGTTAAGTTAATTTCATTGTGTTTTGGAATTTATTTATTTTCCATGAATTATTTTTCATATGGTGGATGAGGAATGCAAGATAGACCTGAGTACCCTTGTATTACTTATATTCAATGAATAAAGGACTAAAACGTATCTGTGTGAGAAGAACAAATTATAACTGAGTTGAAACTATAATATATTGAGTATAAAGTTGTATTTTAAATATTAACATAGTTCTTGAAAAATATAAATGTTTGTAATACATAAGCCTTTAAAAATGTTGCATCAGACCTATAGTTATCAAGAAACCTAACACAGTCAAAGTGATATCTTGTGGAAATTGGTAAACATAGTGTCATAGATGGAAGTCATTGACTGTAGAAATTGTGTAAACATTATGTAGAGGATAATCAATCCTCATTTTGGTTTATAACCCCCTTTTTAATTAATTAGAACAAATAGATCCTTCTCAGACTATTGCAGACCTATGTCTATGTACACAGACGCTTCAAACATGAGTAAGTCAATCCAAAGTAGCCTAAAAAGGAAAATATAATACTTGTAAAAGGTGCATAGGGTTAAATAAAACCTAATCCAATAGTAATAGTTTTCAAAAACTCATTTTCATGATTGAAATATATATTTAACCCTTCTTGAGTCTACAAACTCATATCAAACCCTATTCTAAGGTTTCCTTCCAAAAATGTGAATTAAAAAATGATTCCACTAATGAAAAGGGCCAACTTTTGATATTTTTTTATATAATGATGTTGGCTAAGATATTTGTAGTTTCTCAAGTTATTTTAGTATTTAATAGTATAAACAAAGGCGATTTTATATAAGTTAGGGTGATAAAGACCTAAAGACCTTAACAGAGAGCTAAAAAATCCTATAAGAGTGGGTTAAGAGGTGAGTAGGGCATAATAATTTTGTTGTAAATATTGTCATTGATGTCAAGGGTCCTAGCATTGTTAGTGATAAATGCCTCATTGCATTTAATGGTGTTTTTAATATTCATATCTTGGCTAATATGTGTTAATCTTTATTTAATATTAATGAATATATTTTTGGCTGCATAAAGTCAAAAGAGGGCCCATGGAGAAGTTAAAGAGTCACAAGATAAAATATGAAAGAGGAATGGGATGCATTTTCTCATGAAGAGTCATCTTGAGGAATTCCAAGAGTCACCATGTGAAGACAAAAGAGGTATGACACATTTTTCTATGAGGGGACACTTTGAGGAATACAAAAAGTCACCAAGATAAATACAAAAGAGGAAAGGATGCTTTTGCTTATGAAGGGTCACCATAAGAATTTTTAAATATAAGGATACAAAGGGTCATGAAATTTTGGTTCCATTTTCTATG
Source organism: Torreya grandis (assembly GCA_037957365.1). Lineage (NCBI taxonomy): Eukaryota > Viridiplantae > Streptophyta > Pinopsida > Cupressales > Taxaceae > Torreya > Torreya grandis. Next base: position 215,244 of record JARHVA010010096.1, read on the forward strand.
AGGATGGAAGGGTCATAAAGGGTGAATGCCAAAGGTCATTTTAAAAGCTATAATAAATGCTTGAGAAGCCATTTGTAATATGCAAGAGAGTGAATGGTTTGTATTTGTTTTCAAAGAGAGAAAAGTAGAACATATTTTAGAGTTATATCATTTATTGAGTAATCAACATTGAGATATAGTTGTGTTTTATACACAAGAGGGGGTTGGTGCTCATGAATCTTTATAATGGGTTGGTGCTTCTATGGGTTGGTGCTCATAAATAGTTCATGTGTTGGTGCTTGGCAAAGGGGTTGGTGCTCTTACAAGTTTGTGCTTGAAAATTTTGTATTTTGAGTTGGTGCTCATTCATATACTTGAGATTGTTCTCCATGGTTTTTCCCACTTTGGATTTCCATGTAAAAATTTGGTGTCTCTCTCTCTCTCTCTTTATGTGGTGTAAATTATTATTTCAATTTATTACATATCTTGAATGTATGATTGAGTGGTTAAAGAAAGTAAATTAGATTAATAAAAATATATGTAATATACTTATTCATCCCCCCCTCTCAGTATATTTCATGCTTAATAATTTGTATCAAAGCAGGTTCCATTTGAAAAAAAATTACAGCTTGCAGGAAGATCAAGAAAGCATGATGGCTAGATCACATGAAGGATTTTATATAAATAAGGCACCTTTGTTTAATTAGATGAATTATGTTTTTTGGATCATAAATATGAATACTTATTTGATGGCCCTTGGATTCGACATATGGCAAGTAGTGGTGGAGGAATATGAAGAGCCATAGGACACTTGTAACTACTTTGGTAGAATAAAAGGCAATTGAAAATAATGTTAAATCTTTAAATGCTATTTTATATGGTTTAAATGAATCTAAATTTGTTAAAGTTATGAAATTTAAATATGCTCATGAAACTTGGGTAAAATTTGAGAATATTTACAAAGGTGATGGAAAGGTTCAGCAGGCTAAGCTTCAAACTTTTAGAAGATAGTTTAAGAGTTTGAAGATGGAAGAAGAAGAAAATATAGTAAGTTATCTCTTGAAGTTGATTAAATAGTTAATCAGATTCAAGGTCTTAGAGAAAATTTAGAAGAATCAATTGTGGTTCAAAAGGTTTTGATATCTCTACCATTGAGATATGATGCAAAAGTTTTAGCAATTAAAGAGATGAAGAATTTAGCCAAGCTAAAGATGATGAGCTTCATGGTATTGTTATGGCATATGAGATGTGGAGCTGAACAAGATAAACCCTCAAAAAGAGAAGTAGCCTTGAAGACATCAAAGAAAGATAAGGCTAAAATTCAAGAATAAAGTGATAATTCTAGCGATGATGAAGATGACAATGAAGCTCTATTCATTTACAAGCTGAAATAGGGCACAGGTAAATATCAAGGAAAATTACCTTTCAAATGTTTTAATTATGGAAAGATTGGAAATTTTGTAGCTAAATGCCTAAATAAGGGTAATGATGACAATGAAGAAGGAAAGTCTACATACAAGAAGAATTTCAAAGGAAAATTTAAGAAGGGATTTGAGAAGAAGAGTTTGTATTCTAAATATCCTAGCTCAGTCTAAGATAGTGAAGTCAATGACTCAAAAGAAAAAGAGATTCTATTCATATCCAAACATGAAGATGCCTCCATAAGCAAAAGTATAGATTATCAAGAAGAAGAATAAGATGAAGTTGTAAGTAAATCTGGAAGGAGAACTCATTCGTGCCTTAGAAGAGTTAAAATCTCTTGAAAAGAAGAATCAAAGATTAAAGCTCCAGCTTGAGAAAAATGAAAAGGAATCAAAGGAAATAATTGAAGATCTACAAGCACACTTTGAAGAAGCTAAGAATAATGAATAAAATCTAATGGCAAAGTTGAAAATAGTAAGTAAATAATGTAAAAGGTATGTTATTTAAATTGCTTCTTTAAATGTAGATCTTGAGAAACAAATAAAGCAATCAATGATAGAGTAGCTAATGATTCAAAATTTGAGAATAACACTAATATGTTGAATAAGATATTATAAAAATAAAAGATCAATTTCATATAAGATAGGTATTGGATTTTAAAAAGAGAAATATTAGGTCACTATTTTCATAGACAAGGAAAAAGGAAAGAGCTATGTTGAGGCCTCTTACAAAAGAAGAAATAAAAAAAAAAGAAGTTAAGAATACATAGGACATCTCAAACAAAGAAGGCTAGAGGGAACATAGCTATAAAGGTAATCAAGTCAGAGATACACAAATAGGTCATATTTTTATGGTTACTATTTTTATTGTAAAGGATTATAGTCATAACAAATTAGAATGTTTAAAAAGAGATAAAAGTTTTAGAAATAAGGAGAAGGAAAGTCACGCAGAGTCAAATAGAAGCCACAACTCTTTTGACCCTCTATCAAGATTTAATGAAGAAGGCCATAATATGTTACAAGTGCAATAAATTTAGACACATATCCTGGTACTATAGAAGTGTGTTTGAGTCAATCAAGAATGGACCAAAGTTTAAGGCTCCATTCATCAAGAGGAAATTTCAGACAAGTTCATGGCAAAAGAAACAACTTGAAAAATCTATGTTAGTGTAGACTACTTTGCATACAAGAAATGAAGAAAATCCATGGTTCATTAATAGTGGACGTTCAAGGCACATGATAATAGACAAGAGCAAGTTTATAACCTTTAAGAAGATCAATGGTGGCACATTAAAAATTGGAGATAATACTACTACTAGAATTGCTAAAAAAGGTACACTAAGTTTGGATAATAGTAAAACTAAAAACTGAAAATATTTTTTATATAGAAGATCTTAACATAATATTTTGAGTGTAAGTCAAATGTGTGATCAAGGGAACACATAAAAATTTTATGCAGAATGTTGTGAAATTAGAAGAAAATATTTAGATATGTTGGTTGCAGATGCTTAGAGAATAGACAATAATTTGTTTATGCTATTAGACATCAAAGGTTGAAGATGTTATTTGATATAGATTGAAGAAAGTTGGCTATGGTACAAGAGAATGGGGCAAATAAATTTTGACAATCTTGTCATCATCATCAAGAAGCAAGAAATCAGAAATATCCAAATATTGCAAATCCATCTGACATGCTTTGTGAACCTTGTCAGCATGGAAAGCAGGGTAGAAGGCGGTTCAAAACAAAAGAATACTTGACTAATTAGATGATATAGCTTGTTCACACTAATTTGTATGGACCATATGAGAACTCAAAGTACATCAAGGTGAGAAATATTTCATGTTTCTTATTGATTATTTTTCACGTATGACTTGGGTAATGTTTTTTAAAGAGAAAATTAGAAGCTTTCAGACATTACAAAGCACTCAAAGCATTAGTTGAGAATCGAAACTAGTTTGAAGATTAAGTGTCTAAGATCATATCAAAGAGGAGAATTTATTTTAGATCAATTTATTGAGTTTGGTGAAGACCATGGAATAAAGAGACATTATTCATCAGCTAGAACTCCACAACAAAATTGAGTAGTTGAATGGAAAAAATAGAATAGTTCAGGAGATGGTGAGGACAATGCTAAATGAATCCAAGATAATAGATAAATATTAGAGAGAGATAGTTGTTACAATAGTGAATATTTAGGAATAGATAATTATTGAGAGTCAATAGTGACAAGACTCCTTATGAGCCATGGAAAGATACACTAGTAATAGTTGATTATTTTAGAGTTTTTTGGTAGTAGATGCTTCATAAAGAGAACGGATGAAAAACTTGGTAAGTTTGAATCTAGATCATATGAATGTATATTTATTGTTATTTTTTCAAAAATAAATGTTATAAAATGTTATAAAGAACCAAGAAAATTTTTGAAAGTGCAAGTGTCAAGATAGAAGAAGATAGAACATAAAGAATCAATTATCCATTAGACATTCCTAAAATCATTAAAGAGGAAGGTTTTGAAGAATCAGATGAAGATGAGAAGAAGGAGAAAAAGGGCACCCCAAACTATATCCAAATATGTTTAGATAAATCATAATGAAAGTGACATCATTAGGGACATAAATGAAAGAATTCACACTAGAATAATGATCGTAAGGTGAATCTGAGCAAGATAGTTTATATTTATTAACAAAAATTCAACCTAGAACTTTTTTAGAAGATAGACATGATAAGCATTAGGTTAAGGATATGGATGAAGAGTTAAATCATATATAAAATAATTATACTTGGGAATTAGTTCCTAGACTAAAGATCATAATGTGACAAGAAAAAAATGGTTTTATAGAGATAAGTTGAATGAAAATGGAGAATGTGACCAGAAATAAAGCAAGATTAGTATGTAAAGGATATGGCTCATATTGAGGAATATATTTTTAAGATACTTTTTCACTAGTGGCAAGGTTAGAGGCTATTATAATATTTCCTTGCATATGTAGTGTTTACAAATTTCAAAGTGTTTACAGATGGATGTCAAATCTACCTTCCTAAACAAGAATCTAGAAGAAGTCTACATTAAGCATCCAGAGGGATTTATTCTCTCAAATATTAGAAGCCATGTATGCAGTTTGATGAAAGCATTGTATGCATTGAAATAAGCTCACAGAGCTTGGTATGTAAGACATGATAAGTACCTACAGGATCAAGGTTTTAAGAGAGGATTTGCTGATAGTAATCTCTACATCAAAACAAAAGGTGAGCATCAATTGATTATTGTGGTATATGTTGATGATATCATTTTTGGAGGAAATATTGAAAGGAAGATAAAAGAATTGTTTTGATAATAAGCAAAAATAATTTGAGATGTCTATGCTTGGAAAACTGTCATTTTTTCTTAGGATTTCAAATATTTCAGTCAAATAAAGGAATTTTTCATATCTCAAAGTAAATATGCCCAAAGAAATGTTGAATAAATTTGGTTTTGAGGGATTGTGTATTAGTTGGCACACTAATGTGGTATAGGAAATAAGGTGAGCAAGGATGAAGATTCACCTATTATAGATCAATCTTTGTATAGATCTATGATTGACAGTCTTTTATATTTGATAGCATTGAGGCCAGGCATCATGGATGTAGTAGGTATGGTTTTAAGATATTCATCTCCAAAAGATAGTCATGTTTAGTTGGTGAAGAGAATATTTAGATATATCAAGGGGACATTGGATTATAGATTATGGTATCCCACAGGTAGAGATTTCACTTTGGTTGCTTATACAAATTTAGATTGGGTAAGGTGCTTGGATGACAGAAAGAGTACAAGTGGAGGATCTTTCTTCCTT
>JARHVA010010097.1:0-70000 GCA_037957365.1 Torreya grandis
GATTGTGAATTGAGACTATAAACCTGGACAAAATTGAGCTCTGGGATACTATAGATGGATGCATGTAGAAACAGGGGTAAATAGGGATCAATCTGATAAATCAATGAGAGTTATCTATATATAGTGTTTTGAAGCTTGTTGAGACATGAAATGAGTCTAGGTTGACCCTAAGATATTTTTGGAAGTGAAAATATATCCATTTTGGGAAAGGAAATCTTAAGGTTAATAGTGTTACCCACATTGCCAATAGTACACAGTGCTATAGGCTAATAGGGCCATTATATTATCTAGGTGGATAACACATGTGAAAAAGGATCAATCATACCTAGGTGATGGATCAATGAGGTTCTTCCTATATTTGGGGATTGACTACATGTGTATAAAAGTAGAAAATGATCAGAACATGCCATAATGTTAGTCAATGACTAAGAAAAGGATATGGTGGTCTCATGTGACACTCATTACATTAAAATCACACACTCACACACACACACACACACACACACACACACACACACACACACACACACACACACACACACACACACACACACACACACACACACACACACACACACACACACACACACACACACACACACACACACACACACTAATGAGAGTCAATGAGGATATCAAAAACCATGATCTTGGGCATAGTTCCATATATTTATGATGCATAATTAATCACAATACCATGCTCACATATTTATGAATTATCAAAATGCCCCACTAATCAGGTGTCTATTAGGGGATGGGTTCTATAATAGTGGATAGGATAACCCATCCCCTAATGGGCATCCCCATTATTGGGGAATTTTGATAATACATTCAAATATGTGATCATTATATTTTGATTAATTATGCATCATTAATATGGAACTTTGCTCAAGATCAAGTTTTTTAATATCCTCATTGACTCTCATTAATATGTATGTATGTATGTATGTATGTATGTATGTATGTATGTATGTATCCATGCATGCATGCATGGATGTATGTACAGTAAAATAAATATTATATAATTAATTTTAGTGAAAATAAATATATTATATTTATTTTTAATTTTTTTATAATTTATGTGCATTAAAATTATGTTAGTTTATTTTACAAAAATGGGGGATAGGCCTAAAGTAATTATATGCAATATGTAGTGCAAACCAAGATCTACTTAAAAATTGAATGGTGTGGATTTTTTGGTGAATTCTCATCACCAAAATTCATGTAAAATATTAAATTTTAAGGCTAAAGACATCTAAAAAAATGATTTATGATACAACCCCAACACAAATGGAAACACTAACTATACTTAGTGTATTAGTGAATTTTTTATAATTAATTATATTTGGACTCAAACCTAGATCTAAATATTAACTAGGTTTAATATTTTTCATTAAAAATTTATATTTTAATATGATTAATACCACCCACAATAGGTATTACAAAAAATCACCCAAGATAAATAATTTTTCGACTTTAGAAAATGAAAAATATTTAAAATATATATTACTTTAGTAGGTATAAAATTTAATAGTTGAAAAGATTAAAATATTCATTTACTCTTTATTACGGAATATTACATTATGTTTTTAATATTTGACTTGTTTCTAAAGTTTTGATGGTTTATCCCATATAGATAAGATATATGGGGGGTGATATTAACATCTTATTTTGACAATCTTTCTTAAAATTAATGCCAACTTTTAGTATCCCAAAACATTAAAATTCATTGTGTGAATTAATGAAAAAGCTTGCATAAAATATAGATTAACATTGGGCCAATTTTAGAGAAATCATGAGATATAGCTGATGTTCATCTAGCTACTACTTTTAATAAATGATGGACAATTTTTATATTAGGGCCCCTTTTTGGTATAATAATACATTTAATGGAGATTTTCTATGTATGGGTGGTTCTTTGTTGTATGTGACCATTACTTTTAATGCTTTTGATGAAAAGTTTTAGTGGGTCATGGAATGGACACTTCAAGATTGCATTGGGGCATGATGATTGTATGTTTTTCCTTTTTTTTATTTTAGAATAAATAAATAATATTTTTTTAATCAAATTTAGGGTTTTGAAGTGGAATGTGTGTTGATGTGTTTGGTTATATATACCAGGGAATATTGGTTATTTGGATTTTTTTCATTTTTCCCCTTGAATAAACTAATTATTTTTAATTTTTTGTCAATTAGGGTTTAAAAATTAACTATGTGAAAAAAATATACTTTTTTAAATAGGAAAATATTATTTATACTCTTCATAAATATATATACTTTTCTATGTCTATTTCTTACTTTCCTATTTATGACATAACATTCATGATAGTGTGAGGATCCTTCATCCTAACCATTGTTTATACATTATTTCCATAATGAAAGGACACAAATGCATATTATTTGTAATTCATCCCTTTATCCCATTATAATAACCCTCCATTCATGTGGTGTAATAATTATCTAGCATTGAATTAGTATAAATAAAATTATAAACTAGTGATAAAACATCCATGAATTGTCCTAAATTGAGTTTCCTCAAAGTAAGTTTCCCCCTATAATATGCCAATGAGAATTTTAATGCAATTATACATGATTTTTGATATAATAAATTGATTATTTTTTATTTTCTCATTAATATTTTTTATATTTATAGTCTAGCTCAAATCTATTTCAAGAAGGATCATATCACCTGGTATCAGAGCACATTCCAAGTTTAGTTTTTTTCCATAAATTTAGTAAGTTTGGTCTATTTACTTTTATCCACTATATGCTCACACCTTTCCCTTATATAATCTCAGTGATCAAAACATTGTAACAAAGTGGTGATACCAAGCTTGCACCCTCGAATGTCATCATTATGAGATAAGTTTTACAACTAATCATAACTATGAGATGAGTTTTAAAAGTTGCATATTCTAAGATCTGAAGGTTATTTTGTATATAGACCTTCATATCTATGATTTAAATTATAAAATCCACTTGTGTGTGCATTGAAAATTTATTTTTGCATGCTCCCAAAACCACCATGTATGTGTCATTTTTTCCTATTGCAATGTCTGTAACAAGAAACTATGCCATTAGTGGTGTACTACATCATCAAAATCAAGTTATGGTAAGGAATTTAATTTTTAATTTAAATAATCTATGTTTTGTGGTATAAAATACAAATTTTTATATACTTTTGGCCATGATGCCAACCAATCACATTATAATTATTTATTATATTTTGATCCAATTTTATCCATACTTCCAATTGATAACATTGTAATTATTTATTGTATTTTGATCCAATTTTATCATACTACCAACTGATCACATTATAATTATATATTATATTTTGATGCATAGTTTTCCATACTAATAAATAATCAAATTTTAATTATTTATTGTATTCCAATCTAGTTTAGGCCATAGTTCAAACTGATTGTATTGTAACTATAACTATTATATTAAAAGTCTAGATAATTTTTAGTACCCATATGTTCAATACACCATTCTAATTTTATCACCATGCTAATCATTTTAAGGGGTATTTTTTAAAATTACAAAATAATCAAAATAATCTCGTACAAAAATATATTTATGTTTGCAGTTTGAAATAATTTTATTCATTTTTTTCACCTATGTTAAAACTAAAATATTTTAATTGTATCATCAAGCTAATAGATTTATTAGATAACTTAAATCAACATTTTGTAGATTGTTGTTACTCATGGAGAGAACCAAACCATGGCACATGACATTGTTGAACTTTGGACCAAATTTGAAACCTGGCTATTTGAATTATATGATCGCACCATCAACCTCAATGCTTAAAAATCAATTAAACCTAATTGGGACTATCAATTCAATTGTATTTATTATTCTAGAACACCAATACATTGACCTCAATTAAATTTACCAAATTTGATACTACTTAACCCACTATCTTGACTTACTATTGTGAATAGTATTTTAGCCTTCATCCCATTATGGGGGAAGAAAGGTACCCATTTCTACATTAAAATTATATAAAAAGTTTTTATAGTACTACCAATGATACCAAAATTTACATCCAAAAACATATTGGGTTGAATTTTCCAAACTCTTTCTTCTATAGTTTAGACCTAGTGCCTACAGTGATTTCACATGTGCCTTAACTAAACATCATCAAATTGGCATAGTTTAGGAATATCAAATGGAGTTTTAAAAACTCATCAATTATAATGAAGGTGTTTGTGATGATTTATTAAAATTTTGATTCATTAGTGGACTAAACTATTTGATTCAATTTGAGTTTTAAATTTTTCAACCTCATTCCATGATGGAAGCCTTAGGATTAGATAAGCTCATAAAATACGAAATCACATCACATCATCACAATTCCAATTAGGTACCCTACTAACCATGTTCCTTAAAGCACCCTAACAAATAACCCCATCTCAAGTAAGCACCCATTGAATATATCATTAAGGAATAAATATGAGCATGTTGAGATAAATGGTTATGCTATAATTATGATGATAAATGGGATAGGGACCACAAACACATCAAATAATTTTTTTATCTGCTTGATTTTAATTCCCCCTAATATTGAAAAAATAGAGAATACATCATATTTCCATATGGATGACCCAGAGTAGGAACTTGATGATTCAAGACCCTCATATTCACATCCATAGATATCTATACATTCTTTGATAAGGGTAACCAGTCTAATAATAATGCATAAAATATAGGTTTTTTAGAAATAACTCCTGATCAGTTTTATTGACTTAATCAACACACATAACTTAATCAACCTTAGTGTAGCTAAGAATTTAGACTATATTGTTCACCCTTGTTCTAGTTTTAAGGTCATTATTGCCAATGGAAAAACATTTCCTTGCAAGGGCAAGTGTCAAAATGTTCATATTTCATTGGGAGACTGTAACCTCATGACTGACATGTTTGTTTTATCCTTAGGAAGATGTGATTTTTTATAGACACATAATGGATAGGAACTATTTGATCGATTCTTCAAAAAAATTCATTGCTATAATTTTAACTCTAATAGAATATACACTAAAATACATTTATCTTAGATCCACTAGTATCATAAAATCTCATCGTATTAATAAAATTACCAAAAGTATTTTAATGAAATAATTTCCCAACTATTCTCTCTTCACACTATTCCCCAAAAAAATTATGGCCAACAATCAAACTTTCAAAATATTTTGGTCAAGCATGTAGAATTTTTTGAAGAACCATTTTGATTGGTACCTCACTACCCTAAATTTCATTGTGTCTAACCTTTTATAGGAATTGGACCACTTTAAATTTGACCCTACCATTACCCCTTTCTTCAAAATATCAAGATTGATTAAATGGTTTAGTATATATTACAATTTGGAGTCATTCAACACATCACAAACTTATATTTATCTATAGTATTGATTTTCCATTAAAAAACATGTTTCTTGACAACTCTACATTAATTTTTAAGAATTTTACAAGTTCATCATTAAAGAAAAATTTCTCATTCCAGTAATATATGATCTCCCAGATGAACTCCATGGTGCCACATTTTCTCCAAGTTTTATCTATGATCTTACTATCATCAAATACACATACATGAATCAAACATTCCAAAAAATGAAGATTCGCACACATGATGGTTACTATTAGTTACTTTTCATGTCATTCAGTATCACTAATGCCCATTACACATTCCATGGATTAATGAATTAAGTATTACACCACTTATTATTGAATTTCATCTTTGTCTTCTTTGGTGACATCCTTATCTATACTTGAACTTGGGAGGATCACCTCAACCACTTCAACACTTCCTTGAAACTTGTTTTAAACAACCACTTATGTGCCAAACATTATAAATGGTATTTTAGGCAACCAAAGGTTGGGTAGGTCAAACATATTGTATAGTACTATGGTTTTCATTTCAACCCTACCAAAATTTAGGCTATGATAAATTGGTTGAAACCAATGATGCTAAAAAATCTATGTGGAATTATTGGCCTTAAAAGGTACTACCATAAAATTTTCAAGGATTCTAGAATTATGTGGTCCCACTAATGAATATGATAGAAAAATATTCATTTATATGGTCATAAACATATAAAAAAGTATTTGATTGCCACAAACAAGTGATGTGCACCACACTATTATTGGCCATGCCTAATTTCTTTAAGTAATTTAGTATTTAATTTGATGTTTTTGTCATAGAATCTGGTTGTATGCTCATGTAGGACATAAATTTCATTTCCTTCATAAGCAATGCCCTCACTGAGTGTAATTTGACACACCCCACCTATGACATGTATATGATGGGTATTTTACATGCATTAAACAAATGGTGTCCATACTTGGTATGCCAACACTTTTACATCTAAATTGACCACCAAAGCTTCAAATATTTCCCATAGTAATAGATATATTTCTCACATTAGCATAAATAGGTTTCTAAACTCATGGGGTATGATTATGAGATCATATACAAAAAATGAAAGGAAAACTTGGTGACCAATGCTATCTTTTTATACTTTGAAGAACATGTAGCACTCTATGTTGTATTCTTTCACATTTCCACATGATTAAATGATATTCAATAAGAGTGGCATCATAACAAACCTGATCAATTGCTCATGGTCTAACTATCCATTTATTCCACTAGTAAACCTCATTATAAATGGATGTCCAAACATTGTGATATAAATGATACCCTATATTGGTCATGAGATCTAAATTTTAATAGACTATTTTTTAAGAGTTTCACACATACCCTTCTGCATGTCATCTAGGTTTTATAAAAACCTATTGAAGAGTTCACCATATCTTATTGAAGCTTGAAATTAATCATGATAGCAAGACATTTATTTAAATATGTGATATATGACAACACCATAAAGGAAGATAGTCACATCACTTATTTTACTCCAACCACTAATCATTCCACAACATATTTGGACTCACATTTTAATGGATTTGATTGAGTGCCTTCCAAATTAGGATGAAAATATATCATTCTCATGGTCATGGTTCATATTTATAAATATGTTTATTTTTATTCTATAGCACACCCATATACTACTTAAACTATATCCCATACATTTCTTGATAAAATATTCTAGCTTCATGGAATTCGTGTCCATTATATCAGATCCTTAATCAACCTTCATAATAAATTTCTAATAGGAACTCTTCAAACTCCTCCACAAACATATGAAAGTGGGTTCAAGATACCATCCATAAAATGATGGCCAAAAATATAGTTTAAATAAATGACTCAAAAAATATTTCAATTTTTTTCCACATAACAACATTAATGGGTAAAATGGTTACCATTTGTCGAATGGTGGTAGAACACTTCCTACCACACAATCATGAAGATTACCCCATTTTAAGTTGTATATGATGAAAATATACCATATATTCTATCATATATACTAGAAAACTCTCTATTATAGGATTGGATACTACTCTTAATAGACTTGATAATATCTTTCACCTCCTCAAGGATAATTTCCACCTAGCATAAAATCACATGAAATAGTAGGTAGACCAAAAACACTATGAAAGATCCCTTCAACCTAGAGATAGGAGTTTCATTCACTTGTGTCCTTCTAAAATGTCCTATTTAAAGTTAAAATTCCTCCAAAAACTAGATCCTGAATTTTATGGGTCATATAAAATTCTCCATCATATTGTACATGTCATCTAAAAATTAAAAATTTCACCTTCATCAAGTGTGTACCCCAATTTTCATGTCTCTAAATAATATAAAGTCATTGGACATAATATCACCACCCATAAAGTGCTTTCAGAACCTTATGTACAATGGTCTCTCCTTTTAGAACCTACAACTCTACTAGATAAGATCTATCATAATCTCCACAGTCAAGTCATCACTAAAGTTACAGTACAATGGTAAGGGATACAACAAGAATATGTTACCTGTGAACTTATTATTCAAACCTACCAATTTTTTCCTCAACTCCATCTTTGATGGAAAATCTTTTTAATGGGGAGGGCATGTATGGACCCTTTATTCTAATCATAGGTTATACTTTCTTTTATTAATAAAAGTATATAAACACATATGATTTGTGAGACACCCATTGAGCCCATTATAATAATCATACATTCATGTGGAGTTGTAGTTATCTAGTTTTTAATTAGTATAAGGGTCTAGACTAGTGATAAATCATCCATAAATTACATTAAATTGATCTTGATCAAAGGAGGTTCCCCTTCAAACATGGAAAAAAATTATAATGCAATTATCCTTATTTTTTTTAATATTAATAGACAATTTTTATTTATTTTATGATTAAAATTTTATATATTTTTGGTATAATTCTAATCTATTTCGAGAAGGATCATACCAAATAGAAATATTAAATTAGTATTGGGTTGGAGGCATCATGAATACACTACTGCATGGTGAGTGGATGTTATTAATCATTTTTCTTCGAGAATAAAGACAAAGATCATAATTTTATGGAATTTATGGGTTTGAATTTGAATACACACACACACACACACACACACACACACACACACACACACACACACACACACACACACACACACACACACACACACACACACACACACACACACACACACACACACACACACACACACACACAATTTTAAATACGAAGGAATATTAGTTATTTGGGTATTTTTCTATTTTATCTAAAATAAATAAAAATATTTCTTTGTTTTATGTCCTTTATGGTTTTTAAAATAAATGTGTGTAAATATACATGTTTTTAAATACTAATAAATATTGTTTTTACTCTTTTTAAATATATTTATTTTGTTCTATCTATTTCTTGTTTTTTTATAAATATAATTATTTTCTACTAGTCGATTAACTTATGTACAAGAGGCTCAATCAATTTTGATAGAGTGATTATTTTCACAAAATGGTCTTGTTGACAACCTTGTAAAAATAAACAAGTGTTAAAATATTATTGTGTCTACTTACAACATAAGTTTCATTAATTTTTCACATTGATTTGGTTTTGTTTCCTTCTCTTATGATTATAGGATAGTTTTATTGATGATTGTAGTGATGGAAGGTAATTTTAAAAGGTAGTTTTATCAATGGTTTTGTTTCCTTCTCTTATTTTTTAGTATTTAACATAGAATCCACATATCAAAAATATAATCATAAATCTAGTCAAATTTATTTGAATCCATTTGACATAGATACTTATATGAAAAATAAACCAAATTTGTTTGCATAGAGATGATTAAGTTGTATTTTTATCATTATTTTTTGATTTGTATCTTAAAATTATATATACAACGCATGGAATTCATGACCTAGACACATATTTTATGAGGATGATGCATTAAATAAAGCATTTCACTAGTGGACAATAAATTGGGTTATGGGATGATGTTTTTTGCATTTGGTGGTATTAGGGATTATGACAAGATCATTGGATCAATGAATGCACTCATTATATGAGTCATGCGAGACATGGATTCTACTAAGGAAAAATAGGGAAATCATACACAAACTTCAAGAAATTAAAATCACATAAATGAGATAATTATAAAAGCACATAATCACAAAGATACAACACTATCCATGTAGAATATCTCACCAAAAGATGTAAAAATAAGAGAGAAGGGTAATAAATCATCTACAAAAGGCATAAAATAGGCATGTAACTCCTATGAAAAATAATCAAAAAGCAAATCTTATGATAGAATAATTAAAAAATAACTCCTATGATAAAAGTACACCTAAACAAGATAAATCAAGTGTAAGAATAAACATATGAGTGTAGAAATAAACCTAATAAAAGGGAAAAAAATACCCTGCATTAACCCCCACCCCCACATAGGCATAAATTAGGCTTACAAAAGAAATGGGTCCTAACAACTAGGACTGATGAGGTGCCTATGAACAAATGAACTCTCATAAAGTAGAGAAAGGGAAAAAACTCGTAGGGAAAAAAATCTCCCCCCTTCCCCCCAAAAGAATTTGTAAGATAAGAATATAAATGGTTCATGCCATAAGGACATCAAACATAGCCAATAATGAATCCAAAAGTGAGAGCAAAAATCACGTAAAGATAAGAGGTAAGAAGTATCCATAGAAGATGTTGATGCTACCTATAATATAGATCATAAAATGATGAATGCCATTGATGAGATCCTCTACCTAAAGACTGAATAATATCCATCTGCATTGAGCAGTGTTTCTTCCATTTACCAAAGGAAGAACACATAGTGGGTACTATAATTTTACCAATTCCATAATGGAAGATGAAGGGCATATTATGAGTATATCTTAAAGATGTCAAAAAATAAGTCTTGGCATAGGTATGGGAAGATCATGCTCAATAATTGGGTGTTATAACATTGAAGTGAACCTATAAGAATAAGGACATAGACATTTCATGAAGGAATGGCCATGTGAAGAGGAGAGCTTGGTTTAACAACCATCAAAATTGAATAAGATAATGTAGATGAAGCACACAAATATATAATATGAATATCCACAATAACATATGAGTCATCAAATCTCTCGATAGTTTTACTCATACTATAAACTATAGATTCCTCTAAAGTACAAGATTATGAAGGATTTGGAAGAGAAACATCTTGAATAGGGATAATAGTATAATATAAAATGGGATAATTGAGGTTGGGTAGAACATCTTCTTGTAGTGGTCGCTTAACATAAGGAAGAGAATAGTACACAATGAATGTGTCATAACATGAAATAGAAGTACGATGAGAGAATGCAATAGTCTCCAAAAATATAATAGGAAGATGAGGATGAGGTGTGATATAAATCTTAGCATGATCTACAAAAAGACACTAAATAGTGTAGGGATACTTTGTATTCTCCACATGATAACAAATATGAATGGAAGAATGCAATAATAAGGTACCAAGAACCTTGTAATAAGTATTAGTGCACTTATTCTACCAAACATGATCAGTAGGAGTAGGAATCTATCCATCTAGGAATGGAATATGATTATTTATTGTGATCAAGTGTTCCATGTAAAGACACCAAGAAGCATATTTTTTATTTCCAAGAAGAGACACTAGTGTAAAATTAACTCTTCTCATCAATAGGTATCTCTTAAGTGGATTCAACATGACTGAGAAAAGACACTAAAAAGGTGAAATAATAAAAACATTGCATAAATGAAAATACACTCTCAATAAATGAATGTTAGGCCTTGCTAGCAATATGTCTAAGAGTGTGAGATCAATCAACGAAAATGACATAAAAGTGGCACCCAAGTCACATAAACTGTGTGTAAAAAAAAAAAGTAGGTCCCACAACAACCTCTTCAAGACAATCAGTAATAACCCCCCTATATTTACAAGTATAAATCATGCTTGAGCAAATGGATGTTAGGCTCGGCTCATAATGTATCCATGAAAGAGAGAATAATATGATTTAATTATGCAAGTAATAGTGCATGATCTAGGTATGGATTTTGAGCTCTACCAGTATTGTGTCCACATATGTAAGAGTAAATAGTGCATAAATTTTAATGGACATCTCAATAAATGTACATCTAACACAACTGATAATACATCCAAATGCGAGTAATTAGTGTGGTTGACACCAAAATAATACATATGAAAAAACAAACTTGTGAAATACAAGGATGTTAGACATTATCAATATTACATGTGTACAAATCTCAACAATACTTATAAAATATGATTGTGATGGGATCTAACCACCTATTAAATTTAACCTTTCCCTCTAGTGGAATAAATTACATTAGATGCATTGAATAAAGGGTCATAACATGGGGGTATATGGTGATAACCCATTATAGGATCAAGTGATAGAGCCCCAAGTAGGGTCTAGGGGTAAAGCCCCTATCATGTTACGTTATGAGCTTCTATGGCCCTTGGAATTACCAAAAAATTACTAATTTTATATAAGAAACCTCCCCCTAGAATGGATGTTCGATAAAATCTGCCCAATTTTTTCACTTTATAAATTATTTTTTTTACAAAATAAATGAGACCAATGGATTGAGAATAAAATAAATGAACTTTTTAAGAAAATGGTACTCAAATCTAAGATACCGATAAAAAATTATTACAATATCTTGATTCCTTCATTAATGGCCCAAATTAATTAAATTTTCACAAAATTAGAAATACTCTAAGGGTTGAAAACTAGACCTACCCTTGCATATAGGTGTTGGAATTGAATCAGTGACATGTCCAATAAAAATATTGAACCTTAACAAAGCCTCCTATCCAGCCACATGTGCTTATAACTTGAAAAATATGCCTCATTGGTTGCTCTTTAAATGTTTTAGACCTATAATATGACTTATTCTATGATTCATATTAAAATAGAGAAGAATAGGGCAAAATTAATTAGTTATGAAATTAATTTCTAGTGGTATATAATAATCTTGAGTGGTTCGTTCTATATATTTTATATATTAATAATGAATTGGATTGAACTTATAATATACAACCTATTTTTAAAACTTTATCATGGAAGGGATAACAAAATAAAATAGGTGGACATGTACATATCAAAATATTTCTAAATTTTATTTTTTATAAGGAACAAACACTTGTATTGGACAATGGATAGTAGCGTTGGTGTTACTATTAAATTTTGAATTAAATTGTGTACGTGTAGGTGATTAAGTCTAGATTTATATGTTAAATTAGTTTTTTAAACTTGATAAATATATTTCAAGGATCTACCCTTTAGTTTGACCTTCTTTGTAGTTAAAAGGCTTACATTCACCACCTCAATGGGTTTAATTACTTATTTATTTATCCAAACTTGACTACTTTATTTATTTATATCACCTTTAACCTTAAAATACCTAAAATATAATATATATCCCTCTTGTGATATAAAAATGTCAACAACTTTTCTCCTTCCAATATGTTTGCATTGAGGATAGGACAATAGCATAGATGTTACTATCCCTTCTCCAAGATAATTATCCTTTCCGTAAAAACACTAAAATATGCAAATCATTTGATTTTTATAGTTAAAATTAAAATTGTCATTAAATATTATGTGGGGATCATTTCAAATGATATAGTATAATTACAATTAAAACATAATTCATTTGAACATCAAAGAATCATCTTTCAAAATTAGGGATACTATTAGATTTTAAAGTACATAACTAAGCTATTCCACCCTATTCATCTATATTTGCATAGCAATAATAGGCATAGTCATATTACATGTCTGAGTCATTAAAAATATAAACCATGAGATATATTTTTAAATCTACAAGCTATATATCAATCTATACTATTTTTCACACACATACCCACATATAGGGGAAAACTACATAAGTATTAGGACCTCCTTAGAGTATTGGCTATGTATGAATTAATCATTGAAAGAGGGGTCTTTCAAGTTAGCTTGACACCATAAGCCCACTAACTAATTTATTCACAAGGTAACCTACCTAAGGTGAGGATCTAGGATTTTAAGTTATAAAAAGTGATACATATTATGTGTGAAAGATCTAGACACATCACATAAAAGGCAATATAAATACCCAAAAGACATAGGTGGTCACATCTTGATACAATGAACATTATGCACAAGATAATTACATCAATATTTGGATATCAACATCAATGCAAATTTACACAAGTCAATGCAAGTGTCTAAACAATCAAAAAGAATATGTAAAGAATTTGATGGCTCATTCTTGAATGGTAGACATATTATTTCCGCACTTGTATATCTCATATCTTTCTATGCATCTTTACCTAAGCTAAGTATTATTCCATATTTGTCAAAAACTAGAAATTATATCCTTGAGTGATATTTTTCAAGCGTGAAAGACTAGTTTAACATATAAATCTAGGTTTAACCATATAAAAATACAATGCAATAAGACTATTTAAAATATATCATGACTTGACAAAGCCATTATTCCTTTTCTTGTTTATAATTATATCATAAATAAATAATTATATAAATAGTGATATATAAAACACTTTTCTATATTTATAGCAATTTTAATCACGATGATCCATTAAAACCAAAAGGGTTGATATGGGCATATACAAGAAAAAATGTCATCATGTAGGGGGTGTAATATAGAATAAATATTCTATGTTGAATTTTAACAACCTCAATCTATTCCATTGATTGAAAAATGACTTTGTACATAAACAAAATTTTATCATCAATTACCTCTTGTCCTCATAGAAAAAAATTTACTAATGAGAGCAAGGGTTTTGTGTTTTATTTTTAAAGTTTTGGGTGATAAAATACATTTTCCCACTAAGCATTTTGTAAATACAAATATGGATTTTTTTGTAACTTATATCAAACACAACCTACAATAGATAAAATGCCAAACATTATAGATTGGTAGGGTTCATGTATCAATAATGTGTATAATTTAAAAATTATATGTGATTTGGTTCATTTGCATGGAATGTGAACCTCAAATGTGTCTCAACATGAAGTATCATTAAAAATTCCACCTTTACTAGTTAAAATGTGTATAACATGTATCACAATTAAAAAAATGTGACACAATTTTGTTTCAAATGTATAGAATTTTATCCCAAGTGTGTATCTAAATCATGGAAATTGAATTAAATTCTACCAATTATATCAATTGTATGTAAGTGGACTCATATATCTTTGACATTCCCCCACTAATATGCCACCTTTTTTTGGTGAGAGGAAAGAAAATTTGATAGTCACCTTATCTTGAATGCATAAGACAACCATGATGTATATGTGTGAATCATTAAGTAAAGAATCATATGGTTGTATCATGTCTAATTAGATTTATAAATTAAGCTCAAAATATGCATACATAACAAGCCCTAAATGCATGAATCATTTCATGGCAACATATAGGAGGTAAAAAGATCAACAAAAAGTCAAACACACATGTAACATTAGTCAAATTCATGCAAATAGGGATCTAAGGAGATTAAAAATATGGGACATGTTCAAATTTCACATACTCAAGGGGAGGAAACATGAAAATGTCCACACACTAAAGAAACAAAAAAGATTTATATCTAGAAAAAATAAGCGAGAAACATATTAAAATGTTCCACAAGAAAGACAAAGAGAAAAATAAGAAGTACACTGAATTAATCCAAGTGAAAAGATGACGTATATGAAATAGAACCAACTAGTATTAGCATGTCATAAGGGTCCATCCATACATATGTTAGCAAAATAACATATCAAGTATATTGCATAAGATAGAAACATGAGTATTAACATGTGTAATTATCAATATATAATAAGAAATTGATAATGGAAATGATCATATGTCATAGAACTTGTGTTAATCATAATCATATCGAATCAATATTTCCCCAAAGTAACATGCTATGTAGGAAGAGTAAAGATCTAAAATATGCATGTTCATGTATCTTGGATCTAATTTATGCATATATCACACTCAAGCACATTCGAAACATATATGTATATATAAAATGATATTTTTTATACTAACATATAGTAACAGCATATGTAAAAAGATAGTAAAGATGTGCAATGTTGAACATTTTTATATTTTAGGTTTGTTTGAATATTTTTTATTTTTCTTGAATATTTGACTTTTTATATGTTTTTAAAGAGAGTGATAGTGAATGATCCCATAGAATGGATGATCATGAAGTGATATATACTGTTTATATATTTTAAAATAAATTAGTCATACTACTAAGGATCATTTATATGTGCTAAAGCTAGATCTAGAGAATCCATAATACTCTATGTATCTATCATAGGACATATGGTTGTGAGGTTGTAGTAGAAGTGTATAAATTTGTAGAACCCATTTTTTATAATTTTTTAATTCCTTGATGGAATATTGCATCTTTGTACCCATTTTTAAAAATGGTGCTATGCATTCAATAATTGGCCAGGTTATGGAGGTGTAAAATGAGGATCTTGAAGAGTCCAATGTAGATCTCTAATACAATGGTGTATTAATTATTGCTCATATAGGAAAAGGGATTACATGTTGCTTAACATTTCACACATGATTAAACTTAATAGGTTGTATAATTCATTATCATAGAATATTTTTTTTCTTGTTACAAAATATATTCATATTGAATCATGAAACTATAATTAGCTTATTGGCATGAATATAATTAGGACACCCATGCATTGTGGGAGGTACTGCACAAAACATACAAATATGAGGTATTCAAAATAACATATCAAATCCTACAATATGAGTTATTACTAAAAAAGTCTTGTGGTCACATGTTTTGTACCAATATGTAAAGGTAAATGAATCTAATATAAAAATGGTTTTGATTTCCCATTAAATTATTTGACCATTTTGATCGAAGGGAATAAATCATCTTGTGTGTATCATAAATGTGTTAGTAATGTCATGGTACATAATTATTACTAGAACTATTCTCAACCATAACATTTTGTATGTGATGTTGCTTAATATGTGCCCTGATCAATAGTGAATGAAGATCTGAGTCATCATCAAAAATATGAATGACATCAAAATTTAATATAATGCCTCTGGACAATACAAATTATCTGACATATAAGGGTTCAAATAATCCCATCTAATGGGTGCCCATAATTTGGTGGCGGAAAATGTGCATAACATTCCATTTGCATTTTTGGGGTTTCCTAAGAATGATATTGTAATGTATTTTTGAATATGTTTTTATTTTGATGATCATTAGGTTTTGATCATAAATCCATTTGATAATCCTCAAAGGTGGGTAGATCACTATCAATAAGATTATGTATATTGTAGTTTAATTTAAAACATATGTTCCTAAAATACCTCATACATTAGTGGTAGTTGTAACAAACATTGGATCATATCCTTTTGATAGAGTTCAACTTGTATCAACCACCATAGGAGGAGGGAGAGATATATGAGATGACAGTCCACTAGCCTTAGAAGTAGAAACGATAGAAATTTAGGTAATCATGTAAATTATCTCCTACGTACATTGGTTAAGATAAGATGATTATGTTGTTAAAATATTGTATTAATAATTTTCATAATTTCCTTTGTACCCTTAGTAGGTTTCATTTTATATTTAGGTTGGATATGAATCTTGGTATTGAATGTGGTTGGTGTGTTTGCTAGATACTTAAGCTTGTTTAATGAAATAAGTGTAATTCATCCATATTAAACAATATGGCATAACTCATTAAAATATTTTTTCTTGAAAATAATAGACTTCTCTAAGGGATTAAGAAAAATCTTGTTAAATATATTTGGAAGCTCTTTAGCTACCATTGAATTTTTCATTTTAGCCAACATTATCTTATAACTCAAGACATATTTGTTAATATGATCATTGGTTCTACTGGTTCCTAGTTATACACCTCTTACACTCAGCCTTGCATAATTGGGTAGCATGGAAAACAAATCTGAAAACCCCACAAATATGGAATTATAGCTAGGGAATGGCTTAGCATCAAGATGGACTAAATGTCGACAATGAATAGAAAACATTGACAAAGGGTATGGTTAGCTCCATGCTCCTTTTGACTCTTCTTGGACCAAGGTGAGAGGACATAAGTGGTAGATTAATGTCATGGAGGGATGTTATATTTCAATCTCTATTGGGATTATTGGCACACAAAAACACAAATTTGACTAGGGCATAACCAAGCTTGATCACTCCACTCAAGAGGATTTGTCACATAGAATGAACAAATGCTCTAAGTTAGATGGAAGTTACTAAAGACACATGGGGATGTTCTTGAAACCTTTATTTTGAAATAATTTTTTTAAAAACTCAAATACAAATGGGATATTTCAATGTTATGATTCAAATAATAAAACATGGATGCAATATAGATGTGCAATATTTATGCATTTGTAGGAAAAAAACACTCAAAATATCTAATAGGGTGTATTATTTTTAGGGTAGGGTAGGTAGGATGATTTAGGTAGTTATAAAAGAGTGATGTGGTGGTTTTAAAACAACATGAATTCCTTCAATATATATGTCATCATTCATTTTCAAATATGCATAAAACTTAAAGACAAGATAAGGAAACTAACATGAATGATTTGCATCCATTAGTGCCAATACAATGCAAGTATTTAGATGATATTTGAAACCCTAAAGAATACACTACAACTAGAGATTCAAACAACTTTCCCTCTCAAATCCATAAAACCAAGATGCCATTAAAAGGCTATCAACAACACATTTTCAAATCACAATGCAGAAAGGGTTTATAACCTAGATATATGCCCACATTGGCAACCATTAATAAGCATTAAACCATATATACAATCAATAGATCATGTAAAACTTATTATTGAATTTCATTAACAAGAAAGAGTAAAAATCATAGATATTTTCCATTATCTTGAATGTAAATCTTACATACATCATTGTTTTAGATTGTGATAATGGAGATAAACATGGTGAGTTTGATATCGTATAGGGGACATATAAACATGCTCTCAAAGCTTGATAATAGATGTATAGCTATAACCAATTTGGTAATAGAGAAAAGACACACACAATAAGGATCCTAGAATTTTAAAGAGCTTAATACCTAGGAAAACCAACTATAACCAAAAACCTTTGAAAAGAGGACAAGCACTCTTTTTATACAAATTTCTCACCCCATTTCCAATTTGTAATATTTCAAACTTACAATTAGCTTTAAAAATTCCACTTAGATGCTCTAGCTGGAATATGCTCTTTATCATGCCTGAAAGCTCATGCCTTGTAAGGAAATCATTTTGTTAATTGCCTATCCTTGTCATGATGAATATTTGAAACAAACCCTTGATTTATTTGGTTGTAAATCCATTGTACTTAGGATTAATGGAAACTATTCCCCTAAGATCAAAATATACTCTTTATCTTCTTATGTAACCACTTGTTCATGCCTTCACTTAATCATTTTCCCAACTAGAATTTTTTGGACAGCTACCTTTTTCCTTGTGTAAACCAATGATTATTCCATGTTTTCTCATGATGGCATTGGAATATTCTAGGTATGATAGAAGAAAATAAGGATCTACTACCATTTAGAAAATATCCTTCCAATGGCCCACCTTGGCTCCACAAACCCTGCAACATTTATCTTTCATGGAGGTATAATAAAAATATTTGGAAAATGCAACACTTAGTTTATTTTACCTTTTTCAACTTTTAGTATTTTTAGCATTTTGATTTTTTCCCTTTGAATTTTTAGGGTTGCCTCTAGTGTTTATAATGATTAAATGCATTATTTTATCACTTTTTTCCTTATGCAAAACTTTGGTTCCCATTTTCTATTTTTAACCTCCTTTGTATGGCAAGATTTTAGACCCCAACTATAACGTTATAAGTTGGCATAAATCCCTAAGTCAAATACACATTTTCAATTTGCAATTTCATAACTTGAAATATGGAGTTACAATTATACTAAAAATTTTTGCCACGGACTTGGGATATTCAAATGCAATTTATAATTTTCAAAAATGTAAAGTTGTAATTAGCTTGAAAACTTTTGCTTTGACTTTTGAATTCATTTTTGACTGAAGAGTGGTGGACATTTGAGTTCAATTTACAAATTGAACATTTATGAAATGCAAAATTGCTTCCCTCCTTGAAATCTCTTGCATACTTTCATTTGAGACTTCTTCCTCATACTTAGTCTTGTAATAAAAATTTTAATATGATTTATTTAGACATTTTGATGACTTTCATGAAGAAAATTTACTCTTATTGATTAATTCATCAGTTTGGGACAACATCAATGTTATACTAGAAACACCATCTTCTATAATTTTAGAGGTAGTTAATTTTGAATGTGTTGATTTTATCTTCTTTTGAACATCTACTTTGTATAACAAACTCTTTTGATGCCCTTTCTTAGGTTGATACAGCTTCAAAATATTATAATACATTCCTAACAAGCCTTTTCCAATGTATTGTGAAATAAAATATTCTCTCCCCTTGCTCAATTGGGCTTGTTTTCATTTTGAAGAAACTGATGCTTCATTTAAACTTTTTTCCAAATTCTATTCAGAACCTTTATTTTTTTCTATCTACATATTGTCAATATTCAATTCTTACCCCAAGAATCCATTTGATTCCCTTTCAAAACCTACTATTATTGAATCTATCAATTTTATTTTTCCTTTGGAATTGAAACTTTGCCCCAAACTTTTTGGTTGCCCTCGCTTGCACTGCGAAAATAATAAACAATTTGTAAGACTTTCTAACAGGCCTTGTTGCTTTTCTAAAGAAGGCAAGTCTAACAATTTCTTACTCAATTCCTCTTGTTTCATCTTGAAGGTATCAAAAACATTAATATGTGTCAAATTTGTTTTATAAATCCCACTTTGTGTGTTTTTAGAACCAACTTTAAATCAAGAAATTCTATTTTTCTTTGCATGTCTAATTTTTAATCAGAGCTTTAATGCCTTCACCTATGTTTACACATATTGGATATATTAGAATCATTTCCTACCAAGGATTTTATATATTATGAATAGGACAAATCTATTTTCACTTTCATGGGCCAAAATCTTCTTTTGGGAGCATATGATGCGTCTTCAACAGACATCATAACATTATCATCAGACTAGAGAAACAAAATGAAAGTCTTCATTTATGGTTTCATAGATATGTGGATAAGTCTAAAATGAGATCTCTTTCTCATTTGAGAGTAGTGCCACCTACCCTTAATATTTCCATATAGGCTCTTACCCTTTTACCTAAGTATTTGAAACCTTGTGCACACTATAAGTTCGTCAATGGATCTCAAAACTCCATCTGCCAACTACAAGTTGTAATATGTCAAATTGCATTTTAGTTCAAAAAAATTTCTATCCCTTTTGAATTTACTACATTGACCAATGGAACTGGGGAATTTGCACACAACTTACAATTTGAAATTTGAAAATTTTCATTTTGGTCTTGTCTTTCCCATGGGGTTCAGAGACATTCAAGCAACCTATAATTTGCAATATTTTGAATATCCTTTGAATGCTAATATTTTTTCCTTCTATTTTGGTGATGTCTCCTCATTATTTTACTTACTGTCAACATCTTATTTTTTGTGGGCTTCAAAGGTTAAAAAGCAAATTTTATCTTAAAAACTTATAAATTTACAAAGTACATTTTGCATGGTGTTTTTTGCCATATATTCCCATTAGGAATAGAAACTCAGGAAGCAAATTGTAAATTTTCAATTACAAATTGAAATTTGCCTTGGAAGCTCCACTATTTCATTTTAAATGGGCCCACACATTACCTTTACAATGGAATTTAGAGTGTTACTAACAATTTCCATATTGCATTTTCAATATTTTCTCTTTGCATATTAATTCTGCCACCAAGATCTCTCTGGGATTGGGAGATAAAACTACAATTTAAAACATGTTAATGTAGAAAGTTACTTTCATCATTGAAAAATCATCCATCTCCCATATGTGCCCATACCTTACCATTTTAAGACTTTGTTTTATTTTATTAACCCTCCATGTGGCTAGGTTATTTATGTCATGGGCTAAAAAATTTCAAACTCTTACTCCAACGTGGAGATCCTCCATGTGGGTAGCAATTGCCCTTCATTATGATCCTCTAAAACATTGGAATTGGTTTTAATATCCATGTGGCATATTTGTCTTTAAGCCTCTAGGAAAGATGAAACTTACTCCTCACACTACACCTAACCATAAACTTCCATGTGGACATCACTTATGTAGTGGGTTTCAAATCTTGCTCTTCAATTTTTAACTTGAATTTTTAATAATTTATTTTAGCATGTTGTTTTCCTATGGGGTTTGGAGAGCAAATTACATATTTCAAATTTAAATATATAAACTTGTACTTACC
Source organism: Torreya grandis (assembly GCA_037957365.1). Classification (NCBI taxonomy): domain Eukaryota; kingdom Viridiplantae; phylum Streptophyta; class Pinopsida; order Cupressales; family Taxaceae; genus Torreya; species Torreya grandis. The sequence goes on from JARHVA010010097.1 coordinate 21,814, forward strand.
TATTATTTATCCCTCAATACCTTCCACTTGTGATTTATTTTTTATCGCAAAACCTGAAATCTCATTAAAACACAAAGATGTTAATAGTTATATGAAATGGATATCTCACAGGGTTTACAAAACATGAACATGAGAGTGTGGTTTTTCATAACACAAGTGATTACACTTATATATTGGGGTCATAATTAAATAATCAGGAACTAATATTTGAAAACAAGGCACAAATTTCTTAGTGCAAGTTTGGGCACTAACAGGTTCCTTGTTTGATCATGGAATTTTTTACATATGACATCTTTTCTATAATTTTGATTTTAAAATGTGTTAAAAACTAATCCACTAGGGGATTGAATTCTCTTAATAATTTTATTGGTAGATCATGGAGACATATCAAGGAATAGTTCGTTAGACTTATTTTAAAATAAATTGGTCAAAATTTTGTCATTCAAATCATATTCAAGAGATGCTGCATAAAAATATCAAAGTGTTGTTCATGATCACCCTTTCCATCATAAAGTGTGAACTTGGATGCAATAAAACCAATTGGTAAATGATGTAAATATATCTTAGGTTCTAGAGAATTATGTAGTACATCATTTGAATCAATAACATGAGTTTCCTTTAAACACTTTTTCTCAATGTTGGTAAGCTTAGCTTCGAAAGCTTGAATAACTAAAAGAAAAGTTTGCATAATAGGTTTGTGGGGATTTTTATTTGATACTTGTGAAGTGACCAAAGGGGATGAAAGTGTTATGTGTGTTGATATAGGCATTAAAACTGGTAATTAAGTATAAGTATTAGTTGTTACCATGGAAGACATAACAATATTATTACAATATAACGGTTCACCATTATTGGATGTAGATATATTAGCCTTAGCATGTTTATTCATTTATTCTTATGTAACATGTTTGAATGCATTAATTTTTTAATATTTTATTTAGATGAATGATTAATGATTATTTAAGTTCCATTTTTAAAAAAAGATTTCTTTACATTTTTCATATTTTATAAATTAAAATAAAAATTCAAAAATTAATAGAAATTTCAAATCCACAAATTACTGAGATCAAAAACCTTATAAGGATGAAATTCCTATAACAAGCTAAAATTCACATGAGAATACTCATAGATCATATTCACAAATTTTTCAACCATTTTTGGAAATAAGGATTAACATTTAAGAGTATCATAGTGAAGTAAAGAGTAAGCTACTTTAAAAATAAGGCCAATTGATGAATTTAGATTCTAGTAATGTTCTAATAAGAAAAATTGTAAATAAATACTAAATCTAGTCATATGCAAAATATATAAAGTATAACATTAAATATTATGATAATAAAAGTATGAAAGAGAAATTATACATAGATTATACATTGATGTGTAAATAGATTGAGCAATGCAAGCATAGAAATAGACTATGTGAAGATTATGATCCATTTGTCAAACTCTGTATACTAGATTTCTAATAGCAAAAGCGCTTATGTCTCCCTATGGACACTTATGTTGATTCTACTATTTATGATTCAGCACATATATCTTTTATAATGTATTAACTATTTACTATAACTTCCACTTTGGGTGTTTTAAATTTTTTGTTACCTTTTGATTTATGTGTTCAAATCACTCACATAGATTCTCAATCTCAGAATATAGCTCAAGCCATATATCCTCCTCTTAGGTTCTTTCACCTTACCAATAATGGGTTAGTGTGATCATGAAATAAAAATGGATTGAAAAAACTGTCTATAAATGAGTGTTTCCTACATATTCAATACTCTAAGGAGGGCCTAAGACATGTGTTTATACCCTATGTGTTGGCTTGTCTATAAAAAATGGTTTGGAATGTTAGATACAAGTGCATGTAGTGATCTAGCTTGTGATTTGATAAAAAATGGCTCATGGGATTCTATTTGAATGATTAATAATATAATATGATTTATCACATGATTGATATAAAAATTACAAATAATAAGGAACAATAGACTAATTATGCAATTGTTTTTTAGTAGTATAGTTTAATACAGATACTTACTTTATAGATATTTACTATATGAATAACAAGTTGGCTTTAAATTTTAATTTTGTCACTTTTATTTAAAATTTTCTCATGTAAGTATTAATAAAATAAAATATACTAACCCATACATATAAAAATATATAAAATGTTGAGTGTTTAGAAGGCATAAGCACCTGTGTTGGAGAATGGACAATAGTGTCAATGCTACTATCCAAGTTTAAATGCAACTATCCAAAAAAATATAAGGTTTTTAGAGATTTGTAACTAACTATGAGGGATATATCTAAAATTTTAAGAATATTGTGGCCCAAAAGTGTTCTAGGTAATCAAAATATTAGGTTCAAACTAGAGGATAAGCATTTAGGCCTTGTAATATGGTGAACACAAACCAATCAATTGCAAGTAAGGTCAAGAATTGAAGGGTGTACCCTTGATTGATATTTTCAAGTGTACAAGACTAGTTTAACATATATACAGCAACCCCTTTTTTAAAAAAATTATATTTCAAAATACACAATGGAACATCAAAGGCTCCACTGCATAAATTTAATGCAGCATAATGTATCTTAAAAAATATATGAGAAGTACTAGTAACAAATAACCAACATCCCAATTGTCCCACGTGGATAAGGCAATGATCAACCAAAAAAGAATTAAGTACATCCATTAATTTCTAGTTATTCAATTCTTATATAAGCAAATAAGATAAGATAGAAGTTCAACACTTAATCATGGGGTCCAAATGACCAAACACGAGAGTCCATCTCACTAATATTGCTTAGGAAAGTCTTATCACATTATGAGATTAGTGAGTGGAGATCTTTAATCCACTACTAAATCCAAAACAAAAAAATCTAAAGGATAAAAAAACTTTTGGGGAAACACCCAAGTGAGTACTACTCTTTGTCCTACCGCTATTGATCACCATACTAAGATCCAAGGTCCTTTAGGGAACATTATGCCTTTGTTACCTCAATTGATGAAATCCACATGCATAGGATGCAACTCCATGAAGAAAAAATTGTTCTTATTTAAATTAGATGAGATAAAATATACTAAACTCAAGGTGGGTGGCATCAAACATGTGAGCCCCCTATTGAAGGATTGTACAATTGGCATTGGGAAATAATTACTTCTAATGATACAGGAATACCATCCCATAAGCTAGTTATAGGGGTCGTTCACCTAAATGTTTCTTACTTCTCCTTTAGTTAACATATCCTATTATTTTAAAAACATAGGCATTCACACCATCTAATTATCATGTGTATGACCCTACAAGAGTTCATTACTTAAATAGTCTTAGGCATTAGCTTGTGTGTTCATTAAGCAAAATTATAAATTATTAACTCATTGCTAAGGTGAACTAATTAATCATATAACTTGGTGTAATAATTAATATTTACACATCTTATTAAATCCTTATTCCAATTTTAAGATCATTTATTGCTTTAATAGACACATATAAGTTATATCAAAAATTCAATGATAGAGATAATATTTTAATTTTAAGCACACACATAACTACTGTAACCAATGACTATCTATTCTCATCTAAGTATTAATGATAATATATAAAAATTCTATTAATCAGGACTTGCATTATAAATATCTGAATTACTAGACTTTAAGAAAACATGTAATATATCTAAGTCACTATAACACCATTAATGGTATAATCCATAATCCACAATGTGGGTCCACATACGATGATAATTAATCTAGATTACTTCATTCCTTAAAAAATATATGTAATCTTAGTTAAATGATATTACAGTCAATAAACATTAGTTTATATAATATAGCAATTAAAACATATTTCTTTGAATCATCAAGAGACTATTTGCATAAACTATTTGTAACAACTTATTTTCAGCCAAGATTACAAACTTGTTAAGGCCATGTGTTGAAAAACCATGCTATAATTAAGGGGTGTCTTAAATCAACATGCCATTGACATAAATAAATGGTAAGTCCACATACTAGATAGATATTTTATGCTATGAGAATGTCACTACATAAAATATCATCATGAAAACTATGTAAAAGTATACATAATTCCATCAAGGAGATTTACAACCTCACACTATTTACATCACATCATAAGAAAACACCATCTTTATTTCATATAAATTCAAGGTTAAAGATAGTATAGTTACAACTACTCCAATATTAACCTTTTCACAATTTTGTGCCTACTTAACATCAACAAGTAAATCACCAAGTCATGTACATAGAACAACATATAAAGATCAAGTATAACATGATGCATTATAATGACACCACCACTCATATGGTAAATAGAGTATAATATAAATGTATACCCAAGGAGTAAATACAATGGATTAAATATATAAGAACTATATAACTATCATCAATATTTCCTCCAAGGTCAACAACATATCTAATAATGTCCTTATTCCAACATAACAATATTATAAAACTGCATAAGGTAATGAGATGAACCATAACATAAAATGGTTAATCAATCACAATCCATCTATCCTACATCATATGTCAATAGTCACAGGTGAGAGATAAGTTGTCATACAAATCCAAGTACATCAAAAAATAAGTATGAACACTATAAAGAGGACACCCCTCAAAACCATCCCTATAATCCCAACCATCGGTGACCCTTACCACCCCAACCATTAGCTTGGTGGAGAATTTTGACAACTATGTACTCAATCAAGGTAAGAGGTATACACATAATACTAAGTCACCAATAAGGACTTTAAAAAATTATTAATAATGATAAAAGAAGCAATGTAGTAAACATAAAACCATAACAATCAACCAAACCATTGGCTTGAGTAATGTCCAAGGCATACATCATATTTCTATAGAGGATGATTTACATTGTAAATTAGGGTCTACTATATTTAATACATAAGACAAAATGTCTAGTTGTGGGTTTAATGCTCAACCCAAGAACTTATCTGAGCATGGAATAATTAAACACAAGGGTTTCTACCCACAACAATCAAATTAACTCAAATGAGTTAAAAAAAAGAAAAACCATATCCATCAATAATAGGATTTGAAATTGTTTTTAACTTCAAAATATCCATGTGTGGCCAACATTAAATTTCCTAAAGTAATTTAGTAAATCTAAAATCAAATAATAAGGAATCTTCAATTAAGCAATTTAGAGTCAAATGAATAGTAGACCAAGACTGGTAACTACAACCAAACTAGTTTAAAGAAAACCATAGTCCCACAATAGGAGTAAATTAGGGGTTTATCATTGGTATAGATAAATCAACTTTGTTATAAAATAGCTTCAACTCTGAAGAGAGATATGTATAGAAATGGGTAATGCATTAAGTGACCGCCAATGATTCTAGAAGTAAGAATGGAATCATATATCACAAAGATGTCAAAGCTTTTGAAAATCTACCATTATTTACATATGATATCTTAGCATGATAAGTGTGAACAAAATCACATAAAAGGGACTCATAAAATTCTCAGATAAATCTATCCTTATAATAAATCCTACAACTATAATACTCTATTCAAGGCAAGATAGTTTTGTTATGCCCATGTGGGGATAGGATGGAGAAAACATGTCTTCAAGATTTTTTGAGTGAATTTATTGATTTCCAAGTACAATTATAGCAAGGTTTATTTATTCCTAAAATATAGTCATTTTCTAATTAATGTCATTTTAGTTTACCGATATAATTTTTAAAAGTTTTTAATGTGGTTTATTTATTTCTACATTAAATTTCCAATATCAAACCCCAAAACATGAAGCATAAATATTTAAAACTTATGGTTTAAAACACTCATATATTTGGTAGAATGCAATTATAAAAATAACACAATTATAAAAATCAAGCCAAATTAACTCATGGTTGCTAGCAAGGAGAAAATTGATTTTTTGTCAAATAAAGCCATTACAAATTCATATAAACACCACTGAGAAATTATTTTGGAGAAAATGCATTCCCATAATAAAAAAACATAATACGTACCCAAAAAAATAAGGTCAAGCTAATATTTGGTCTTACATTCCAAAGGAAACCGAGTCTCCTTCATACATTTAATGTTTATTTTCTAAAACTATGTGTACATAGCATTCCAACATTTGTATAAGACCTAAGGAAATACACTATTTCCTTTGTTTTAACTTGTTTTCCCATATCAGCATTCCAAGAATATGTAACTCTTCCCCCCAGGAATAAGAGATATGAATCCCCTCAACCCCTACAGCAATACAAATCCAATAGTAATAATGTTTCCCCCAACCTTCCAAATCCTATGAACTCCTTTCCCCCTACCATCTCTCTCTCTCTCTCTCCATCCATGTCTTACAAGGTTTCAACCCATGTACCCATTCCTTTTTCCCAAAAAATCAAAAACAAAATGAATATCTCCCCCTTTTGATTAACATAGCTCTCCCTTAGCTGGACACCACTAGTAATTTCAAAACCTTGAATAATATTTTTTGTCCATACATTCCAATTTTGACCCCCTATCCATACTTCCAGCTTTAAATGAAACTCCCTACCTCTCCCCTGGCATCCTTCCTCTAGCTACCTTACCTTCACGATTCTCTTCTTCCTTCTTGTTTTTTTCTCCTCTGCACTACACATCCTTTTCATTCATTTCCTAACTTTTGTTTCCACCCCCGCCCGCCCCCCCCCCCCCCCCGACACTTCTTATTCACTCTCCCTTTCAACACCCATGCACTCTCCTCCATTTCTATGCCCCCCAACCATACTTGGTGTCAGACCACACAAAAATAAAGACCCCTACCAGATGCCTAGAAATAATAAGTAACACACACACACACACACACACACACACACACACACACACACACACACACACACACACACACACACACACACACACACACACACACACACACACACACACACACACACACACACACACACACACACATGCACACACACACACACACACACACACACAAAATAAATAAAAATAAAAACCCTCCAGCATGTAACACAAGCCAAGAATTAAAAAAATAATAAATTAATTCTAACCTGCTACTATGCCAAAGCTTAGTTGACTTAATATGTCAATGAAGTCATAAAATAAAATGATGAAAATAAAATCCATTCCGCCATAACTAAAATCTTAAATCATTAAAGTAATGAAATCTTTCTCATATAAAACAATAATAAAAATCATTATTAAATACATTTAAAAATATTAATAAGCTATCAAAATGATAATAATACATAAATCAATGAAATGTTAAATAAACATGAATTAAAAAAAATATAAATCGATAATGAAATAATTATGAAATAAATTCATTAAATAAAATGATTAACAAAATTACAAAAACTATCAAAATGATAATAATCATTATCAATTCATTTAAGGTAATAATAATAACAAAAAATTTTAAAATGATAAAGATCATTGGGAATCATAAAATCTATCCATATATAAAAAATCAAGAAATAACAATAATCGACAAATGCCTTAAGTTGATCGAAGCTCTCAGTAGTTAATCACCTACGAAGGAGGTGTTAAGACATTTTTCCAAGGTTAAGAGACCCAAACTGGTCTTGATGAACCCAAAATAGCCATGCTAATAAAACAAGCCACTCATACAACTCAAAAATTAAGTGTTTACAACACCTAGGGAGAACAATCCAACATAGAACAACCTCAAGCACACAAATATAGGCAAGAGAAAATAATGATTGTAAAAATCGATACTCCTAACAAGGAGTCACAACATCATGCACACACATAAAAATAATGTAAGACCAATAAAATAAAAAGTAATAATGCTATAGGAAATTAAATGATGGTGGCTTAATATGACATAGTACATGCTATACTTGTTGGAATGGTATTTTGACTACTCAAATGCCCATTAGTATACCTGAGATGTCCAAACCCATTGTTGATCTTAGCTTATAGCCTGGAGGTTGCATCTACTAAATAAGACATCAACAATACTTGAATGATGTCGATATAAAAATAATAAACTAGAATAGATCATTAATATGAACTAGTAATTAAGTCATAGTCATCAATAGATAAAAAAGAAACTATAGTCAGTCCTGATAACCATAACCTTGAATATGCCTTGGGAACATAAGCCACCACTACAAAAGTAACCAATGTCAATTCACATAATTGATACATGTTAAAATAATAACATACAATAATGTAACTAAGCTAAAGCAACATATACATAAAACATGATAAAAATGAATCCAGTATAAGCAATATGTATATCAAGATATAATGAAACTAATATGAGCATCGATGGTGATATAACATATTACAAAGGCTACCCAAAGTACCCAACATTGCAACCATTTAAAATAGAACAAACATCATAGTTGTTCATCCAAATGTTATCAAAACACGTCAAAGTAAACTATAATCTAGTATCTATAAGGGGCCAAAAGATTAGTTCATGATAATATAAATATCAATACAAATATATACTGATTGAGACCAAGAAGTATTTATAAAATATATTGTATTCGAGATACACAGTGACATGACAAAGCCATTATGTTCTTATTATCTAAAGATGTATTAATAACAAATAATTATATAAAATATGATATATAAAACACGTGTCTTTTTTTATAATATTTTTTTTCATGATGATCCATTAAAACTAAAAGGGTTGATATTAGCATAAAGAGAAAAATCAAATCATAACATAGGAGGATTAAGATGGCATTAATTTTATTTTGTTTCCTTTTAACAATCTTAATTCATTTTATTTAATACAAATTGACTTTAATTATTAGAAAAACATTATCATCAAATCACTATTTTCCTTAGAGATGAAATTTCATTGATGAGAGCAAGCTTTTTATATTTTATTGATAAACTTTTAGGTGATATAAAACATTTTACCATTGATTTATTTCAAATTTGAGATATGTTATTTTGTGGTAACTTATATAAAGCAAAACCTACCTATGATTAACATATTTTTAAAATCTTAAAAAGGATATCAAAATAATTACATACAACTTTTGGAAACTGTAAAATTTTATCAATTAAACCAAACAATATGCTAGAAATGTCAAGACTTTATTTATGTTCTCAATGTAATATGCATAGGCATGCATACAAAAATCAATTCAAATATCTTAATGAAAAATTCCTATAAAATGAACCATTTGGTCCTACATTTCCATTTCTTAAAAAAAATGATGTTGATAGTCATAGCACAAACATGCTAGCAATCACACTTGTAACACAACTTATTGTCAATTCAAAAGATGATTGTTATGGTTAAAGCAAAGGGCATTTTCATGCAACTGAGTGCCAAAAATTCTTTCTCTTATACCAAACATTTTGGTTGAGATATATTTCCATAAAATATGGTATCCAGTGTAGCATACTCAATGGATTTAATTAAATTTTTCAAAGCATATGCAAAGCTTGAGAAAGATGACATATTATTGATTAAGTTCAATGATCATATTATTAGTTGTTGATAGATTTAAAATAATTTTCCATCCTATTTTTATATCATTGATCCAGCCTATATTCCCATTTTTGGAAGAATAAGACCAATGTTAAAGATGTCTTTTGCAAAATCTTTAATAGCGCATAAACAAAGTCTATTCACACTTGCATGTACATGAACAATTCATAAATCACATGGGATTATAACGGATGCCATCACATTAACTCTTAAATGAATAGAACATCATGGTTAATATTAACATCTCCTTACAATGTTAGCATCATCGATATCCTATTTTTGTTAAATCATTTAACCCAAAAAAACATGTGAGATGATAAATAGTCATCTAAATAGCTTACCTTGATTTATAAGTAAAATAGTTGCTATTGAATTACTTTATTTCTAATCATTTTCAATATTCTTTTGATTCACTTAAGACATGTAGTATTCCATCTCAAAAATAATATATCACATAATATTATGAATTAATGAATGATGGTATACTAGGATTTCAATAAGTTCACATCAGTTCTATGGAAATAAACAATATTTTCACTAGATTTGATTGCATTTCATAAAGGTACTAGTAAATGATTTAAAATTCCTTTTGATTCTTGTTTTTGGATTTATTTTCATACAATTTTAAATCTTTTTGTATACACATTTGTACATAATTATAATTTAGTTTTATTTTTCTCTTCTTTTGCTTTTTCATATGAAACAATATAAAGTATTCATGGATTCAAAAGTGCAATTAAGAAAAATAAAAAAATGAAAACAGACAAAATGTGTCCATATAAGTATTTAATTTGAAATTAAAATAATAAATGTTAATTATATTTAGAGAAAAGACATAAAATATAACAATTTTTCTTTTCTTTTTTTATGATCCTTGCATTTCCTCATAAAACTAGAATGGTCAACATATATTTTTAAAATATCAAAGAAAAAAAAACAAACATTTCACACATCATATAAACTAAATGGTTATAATTTAGACATATTAACTTTTTTGCTCATTTCAAGTATAAATACATGAAAAAAATTAATGTTTGCACCATGATTTTTTAAGTGAAATAAATATTCATTTCTGGGGATTTAGGTTTTTTATTTGGAAAAACAATGGACTAAATATATTATGTTCTAATGTTTCTAAAATTTATATAACTACCATGAAAAAATAAACACTAAAAAGGTTCTATTATATATATTTACAGTGCATATTACATATATCATATGAACTAAAATAAATAAATCTTTATTCTTATCTTTTTCATTCATTTTTTTCTCTTCTTAAAATAAAATAAAACAAAATGTTATTTTTATAACCTAGTTGATGATCAATACATATTTTTCTATGTTTTATACTTTATTTGTATACCAAAAAGAATATTCTTGTTTTTGAAGTTGATGTTTTGGTGGTTTATGGGCCCTCACAACAATTAAGAAGTGGATTACTTGTAAGATTAAAAAATTTACATGTTGATCTTGTTGAAAATCATGGATAGATGATGATAAATGTTTAAATGAGGAATTAATTTATATAATATTTTTTGTTAAAATATTTATCAATAAAGAGTGAGCAGATTTAAAATTTCACTCTTAAGGATAAATCAAGATATGAAGGAGATGATGTTCACTATTTTATAATGATCATTATTAATACAAAAATTGATAACATCCCTACTAATTTTGGGAAACATATACTTAGACCATATACATGAAATCATTTAATTGTCTAAGTGAATGTTGCATACTCTATTGGATCATTTTTTTCTCTTATCATTTCATGTACTTAAAAAATTATACTTGTCAGTGTTTGTATTAAAAATGACAAAATGGATAGTAAAATTACAAGTTTTTCATAATATTATCTTTCACCCCACATGCTCAAGCACTCATAGGTCTCCTACCTAACACCTATCTAAACATTACAGAACCTATAGTGTTGAATATATTTGGGGCCATTCCCCCATCCATCTTAATCCTCCACTACTTCCAACCCCCAATCACTGGCAATAACATGGATCTATTCTGGTCATGGGAAAAAATACTCCAATAGGCGACACAATTCAAACCCTTACAGTCATGTCCATCCCAGCTAGGATGTTATGGCATTAGAGGCAAAGGTTAAATTGAAATGCAAGACCACATTTTTCATTAACATTATCTATCATTTGGGTCCTACATTGGATCCCAAACCTCTCACCCTTGCTTCTATTGGCTCAATGGTAATTTTTGATGAATAATAAACTAGGTTTGTTCTCAAATCAGAGGAATAATTTTCTACCTGGGGCATAATCTGTAATTTTTTAGATCTCTAGACAAAGCTAAAAAATATTAATAGCTAGATCTCAAAGCAATTGAAACCCCTTCTCTCAGGTAAACATGATATTTACCCTTATGCTAAAGGTTTCTTTATTATTAGTTTTCATAATATTGAGGATAAGGACAAGATTCAAGACCTACTTTGGAGCTTGAATCACCACCCCTTAATCATGAAACCATGGTCCCATACCTTTAATCACCTTACTAAACTTGTGCATATAAAACCCATCTGGGTTTGACTGCCCAACCTTTCGCTTTAGTTTTGGATGGAATCTAGCCTAAAGGCTATTGGTAGATCTATGGGTGTGTATCTGTAAATGCATCTAGATATTGATATTTTATCCCTAACTACATTTGCTAGGATTTTAGTGAATATTGATACCTCCAAGAAATTTCTAGAAAAAATCACCCTGCAAATTAGAGATTGTACTTGGTCTTAAACTATTGGATACGAAGGTTTATTGTTTTATTGTCGTAGTTATTTTGGCATTGGGCATTTGACCAAAAATTGTATCCTCATCAAAAAATAAATGTTCTTCATGGTGGAAAGATTGTATCACCAAAAACCTCATGGTGTTGGCTATAAATAAAGAGTGGGCTACTAATAGCAATGATTATACCTCTTCTTCTGAAGACCCTAATTCCCCTACCTCAGATAAGGATCCCAAAAGCTCATCACTCTCTAAAGATGAATTGTTGGTCAATTTAATCTCTCCAAGGATGGTTTTACCAATTCCATCCTCCTCCTCAAAGGAGATTCTAGATCTAGATTCTTTCAAGGTAGATAGTAGTCTAGGGACAATGATGGAAGTCAAATCCTAGCCTTGCATCCTAGTTGAAGAAGCCTCATCAACCCTCTGGGATGAGAACAAGGAAGGATGCTCAGTGGTCCAAAAAAAGAAAAAAGTAAATAGAACAATGACCCATCCTTCCTATATGTCTCTTCATTTGTGGGGACCCCATGACAATTTTCTAAATATCACTCAAAAAGAGGTTAAGCCCCAGGATAAGTTTGGTAGAAAATTTACGGATGTTTTTTGGTAGTTTTTGTTTCTATTTTATTTTGTGAAAGTTCCTATAGTGAGATGATCTTTCTACCCATTTAGTTTCCACTGGTAGAGGTGTCTCATTAGAGCTTTAATATTTTATTTTTAGTTCACTCCTTTGTATAAGACTATGAGGCCTTTCAAAACTTATTTGTTAACTTGTCTAATAAAAAATTCTATTGTAATTAACTTTATATATCCTTTCCATTTTCCTTATCTCTATTTAATTTTCCATTTAATTAATACTTGAACATGTCATACGTTATATTACACCAAAAAATCAACTTACTTTTAGAAGATTTTGGTGAACCAACTCCAATAATTATGTTATAGAAGTTAACAATGCTTTTCATTTGGTATTATGTTAGTCCTATTTTCAAAAAAATATTAGGCAAGGTGAAAAGGTAACTCGAACCATATGAACTAATATTTCTTCTTTATTTAAATAACTTAATGATGAATTCACCCAAAAAAGATACAATCTCTTTTTCAAGTGTTGAGGCATGAAAATAATTTTATTCCTTCATTTTTGTGCATATATTAATATCTTTATCATTGCATTATTATCTATATTTGATAATGTAATTATCGAAGTATTAAAACCAAAATGTATTTACTTGTATCCATTTGAATTGATGTGGAAGGATTGTTCATAAATGATTACCACACTTATAGCTTAAATAGAATCTAAATATCATATTGTATAAAATTAATGTGCATAACACCATTTTTTTAAACCATACATTGAAGTAAAACATCTAAAAATATATAGGATTTTTGATATTTTCAAAATCCATGAAAATGAATATAAGATCTTTCAGGTGATAACTATGAGAAAAGTTTTTAATCTGACACATTTCAAATCACCATCCATGATTTATCATCATGAAAGAATTGTGGTTGAGAATTACATATCATTTTTGTTTATATATATTTTTGTCATGAATCTAGGGATATCAAACAGTTATCATTCTTATAAATGTAAGTAACCATTTGTGTGACCATTTGCGTGTTGAATGGTCTATTTCAAAAGAGCACATAAAACAAGCATATAAAAAGTTCAATGTTTTTGTTAATAAATATTATCATATTATTTTCTATTTTGATTAGGGTTATTTAATTATATTTTTTATTTGATTAAGATATAAAAATATGTATTTTATAAATGTTAACACAATTCATTGTTTAATATTTCATTTTTTTGAATAAACATTAGATGTATGTCCTTTATCTAAATTAACTCTCAAAATAGTTTAAAAATATTTTTTTATTCACTCAAACAAATAAATTTTTTCATCTATTTTTTCCATATTATAAATGAATTCATGTAACGAACATTAATGTTAGTGATCATTAAACAACACCTAAATGTACATATGAAATGACTTTAAGTCATTATGAACTATCAATTTTTTATTCACGTGTTACACATTTAACTTTACTTTTTTACAATTCAAACATCTCTATATTTATTTTAAAATCTCTTATTAAATTAACTCTAAGTTCAAGCAAAGGCTAATGCCATAATTTTGGTTCTAAAGGAGGCAACTAAAAAAAATTCCTCATCTAAAACAATGTGCCACCTATATTTTCTTGATCATCTAATTATAAATTCATCAATAATTAAACTTATATAGTATTGGATTTGGATATTTCCATTTTTAAAATTTACCAACAAATAGTGTTCATACTTGATTTAAGAGAATAGTATGCTATCATTTTTACCACTCTTTTATTTTGTTACAATAATGGAGAAACCCTAGATTGGTCACCTTAATATTTTTTATTAATGCTTTCTTTCTATCCTAAATCAACATGACATCATTATTTTTATAATTATTTCATCCACGTAAATAAACACAACTACAATTTCATCAACACAATTTTCATTAATTTATTAGGGTCAAACCAAATATTTACGTCAGACCACCTGTAGAATATTTTAACCTACAAACAAGATGCTCTTGACCTAGTTTCAAAAATATCTATGATTTTTCCATTTTGATTTCATCTTGTAGCTCACCATTGATGATTTTTTTTTATATCCATTTGATGAACATGTAATTTAATGTTAGTAGACAATGTAATAAATAAACTAATTTTCTTATGTTTTGCAACATAAGCAAATGTTTTTATAACATTAATTCATTATTTTTAGAATGTTCTTTGCTACAAAGCATTCTTTTAATCTTGTCACTATTTCTATATGATCTAATCTATGTCTTATAGACTTATTTAGTACCAACAATATTTATATCTTCACAAAATTCTATCAAATTCAATGTTTTATTTTTCATCAATGAGTTATATTCTTCTTACAATATTTTTTACATTTTTCTTTTCTTTTACTTCTTCATAAGACTAGAGATCGCTTAGTTTAGATATTCTAGTCATCAACGCATAGTTAACATGATGATGATTATTTTTAGATAAATTAATTAAGTAGTTTTTTATTTTCCTTTCAAAACTTTTCTTATTCGAACTAGTTTCTTCCTTCTCTATGCCTTCAACTTATGCCTTCAACTTATGGAACTAATTCAAATTTAGGTGTTAGATTCTTGATGAAAAACTTAATCAAATACATCCTCCCTTTTAATAACCTTCTTAGTTTGAGGATCATATAACATGTAACCTTTAGATTGTTCAAGTATAAAAATACATTTCATGATTTCTTTGTAAGGTTTATTCCTTACTTCATTAGGACCATGAGCATAAGCATCAGATTGAAATTACACTAAAAAATAATATTTGTCTAATAGATTACTAACATATTATGTTTTATGAGCTCTCAGGTTTCTTAAATCTTTTATGTGAAACCTATTTAGTATATAGTCAATAATAATCGGTCTAAAAGGAATAAAGAAAATAAGAGAATTTTTATTTTAACCACGCACAAGGCCATTTCTAATATGGTTCTATTTTTACTCTCAAAAACACCATTTTATTGAATTGTGTATCTAACTATTAATTGCATCGAAAAAAAAAAATGGAAATCATTTATGATATTTACACTCTTTTCTTTTCTTTAAATGAAATTTTAAATTTTCTCCGACCAAATTTTTACTAGGTCTTTAAATGTATTTAAGTTTCATAATTTTTCAAATGCCCAACTTTTTAGCTTAATAAAATGCATTACCCTATGTGTTTTTTTCATATATAAAACCTTTACACACATTTGAATATTAATTTGATCCTTCATTCTCAGAAGTATCCATATGCTGTTTTTCATCTGAACAAGCTTCAAACACATTTGAATCTGGATATATTTTAAGAAGTCCATATGCCATGTCTAATTTTTTTCATTAGTCCCAAACATTGGTAATCAAGTTGCCCAAACCTTAAATGTCATAATAAACTAGTATTGTCATAAGTTGTAACAAGACTTTGGATACCTGTAGTCCCTGCATTAAATTTGTATACTTATTCATATAAAGTCCCTCATGCAATCATATTGTGTCAACTCATCTCACTTTGAAATAAACAATGTCTTTTTAAAAATATAAATTTGTAACCATACTATGTGATTTTGCTAACTAAAATAAGATTATTCTTTAGATCAAAAACAATTTTTAGATTAGTAAAAAATTATATATATTTCATCATTGTTCATCTTAATAGAGACATCACCACAACCATCTATTGTATAACTGAAATCATCACCAAATGATATCTTTTCTTTTTCACACCTTTAATCTTTTTTCAATTGTTTTCAAACCTTACTTTCTCAAAATCTGTATACTGATTTGCTCTTTAATCCATATACCAAAGGTCAGTTGAATTATTTTGTAAAAATAAAGTTGCGATCAAGATATTATCTATATTTTGTCCATGAATTTCCATTTTATTTGTTTGTTTTCTTGACCAAATTTACATCTCTTACTTTTTTGGTATGCTTCTATTTAAAAAAAAATCCTAATATGTTGCAATCTAACACTTCATTCTTTAGTTTCCTCTTCTTATCCTCTCCTTGGTTCATGATTTGCTTGTACTGTTTGGTCACCTTACCTCGATTCGACGTTATCATACGTCTAACTCGACATCTCCAAATGTAAATTTGTTCGATATAATTAATTTCTTTAGACATTCTTGTAGCTCTATAGAATCATCCGGCAACAAATAACCCACTTAATTCTACAAATATTAGAGTTCTAATCTTATCAACCACTTCTTTGCAGTTGAAGTCTTTAAGCCACTCGCTTAGCTTCTACATGACCAATGGTTATTGTAGTTCCCAGCTAGTTCGATCACAATTTGGTCAAAGGACAATGGTCGAGGTCGAATAGCACAAGCAAGGGATGTCTCAACTAAATTGAGAAATGCAGTCTTCAACTAATGTTTAAGTTATAATAATATCAAACAAGATTTTCACTCGTGTTTAAGCGTAAGTTGAATACCAAACTCAAATGAATTGAGGGATACAACCGTCACCTTGATGGCAGAGCTATCAACCATCAACCATTTTTGTTTACCACTGGGCCACAACCATCAAACAATATTTGGCTAATAATATTAATATATAGCTTATAATCGAGCTTAAAAATTGGGCATCCTACAGGACCCTGGTCTTTCACTGCTCTATTCCTTCAGCTTTCTGTAGTTGCATTTCACTAAGATTTCCAGCATTTATTCAACAAAATGCAGTTAGGATTTCGAATCCTGCAGCTCAAATTTCCATTTCAGCTGGACTGTGGTATTTTCAATAGAAAAATAAACAAGTTAGGCAAACTCTTCGGGCACATAGTTTCTCTGGGTATATTGTTTCGATAGTTATTACCGATCAATCTTTGACCGGACGTCTACGATCTTAACTTGGACTTATTTAAGTTGTCAAACCGTCAAAACGAAACTCGACCGCAAGCTGCGTGTGTGACTGGTTGCAGCTTGATTTGATCTCAGCCATAGATCAGCTTGTTGATCAGACAACTGAAATGTTAGCTCGAAGACAAGCTGGAAAGTACCAGTGCAGGGCTCCAAACCGGAGCGAGCTGGAATGTTAACTACTGATTATTTATCTAGATCAACGGCCAAGATAGAAGGTCGGGGCTATTAAAGAGCAAACAAAGATCGACTGCGAGCTACCTAGATTTTAGTTGGATAAAGCAAGTGCCACAAGATAAAAGGAAAGAGGCGATCGTTAAAGCTAAGCGCCCGTTCGTGCGAATAAATATAAAAGCAGTTGGGTGATTTTTTAATCAATATCGTCGATTATTTCTTGATCCAACGACTACGATTTGAGTTCAGGCGCAAAACACAACATCTTGGATGTATTTGAGAAGGGAAGCGAGCTAAAATCCCAAGCTTCGAAACCGAAAAACAAAACAAATCAAGGGCTGACATTTAATCTCGGATAAGTTGGAAAGATGAAAAGGGTCAAGCAAGCTTGAATATAGGGAAGAATATAAGCCATTGGATCAAGCATCTTGAATGTCGTTGATAATAGCAGGATTCGACTTACGCTCCTAAACTAAAAACATGGTCATTTCAAGTGCGTAGTTAAAAGGCACTTTTCTTAATGACAAGAAACATTGGAGCTATGATAATATAGGGCGCTTGCCTTCGTTAATTTTAGTTTGTTAAGAGCGGTTTAGTTATAAAAATTTATTTAAATCTCAGTTTAATTATAGTTTTATGTAAACTTAGGCATACTAGGTATTATATTTATTTCAGTTAATATTGATTAACTTTTAATAACCATGGTATTCATGACTTCAAGATATTTATTATATACAATTTTAAGTTAAAATAGTTTAATTCATTGAAATTATATAATAGTTTCAAAGTTGATCACGTGTTACGTGTCAAATATGGATCATAGTTTGGGATGATTTACCTTAGTGACTTATGTTTGAAACAAATCTTTCGAGTGCACATCACTAAAGACTACATATAGATCATATGATCGAACTTGAACTCAATCTATCTTAATATGGGCATAATAAACTTTCAAAAAAACATCCAAATCTATGATCTTACCTTCAATTAAGCTTATTGACATCCAACTAAAAAAGCTAATTAAGTTTTATATAATCTAGTTTAAGACATGCTTAATATAATCTAGCCGAAGGCTTCCCCTAGACATCCACTTGTCACATCTTCAGCTTTATCCAACAGCGATCAAAATGGAGATGAAAACCTCTCGAATAAACCTACATGCTTAAGTAATAACTAGCCTCAAATCACTATATCTTTAAACTTGTTGTAGCTTGTAACTATTTAACTCGATCTTAAATAATATACAATCTAACTTAAGACTAGTTAAGTTTGATTACTCTAACTTAACGCTATGTATCATAAGCCTTTTACAATTTTAATTTTCTCCTCGCACTACATATATGATAATGCTTATGTATAATCCATCTAAAAACTGATGACTAACACAATTATTATAAATGTCAGCACCACATAACACAAATAAGTCACTTCATAGCACTTATCCTTTAAAGTTTCACTCAAAACCTTCAATAATATCATATCAAAACATCAATTAATCTTAGATCATGCAACCTAAAAGTCACCACCATTTGTCTATTTTTAATTTCTTAATTAGGGAAAAAAAATATGTTGTTAAAAATGTACCTTTTTTTAAATACGTACACCTCCCTCAAGTCATCACTCATTTCATTCTGGAGGGGGGTGTGGGGGAGGCCGGGCCGGGTGGATTGTCTTTGTTTGCATATAACTCTAAAAAATTGTAACATTGTTATGTTTACTTAATAATCATTATTCCATCAATGTAAACATCACATACTTGCCTAATTTTAAGCAAAAAAACACATGTAAAATGTTCTAAATATTATATTGGTTGTTAATTATGTTCACCTTAAACTATGTTCTTAAGTATAAGTCTATCGGTTATTAGTCCCAGAGGGATACTCTAGGAACTTTTTTTTAAAACTTAGAATTATTGTTGGGTGCAGTGGGCAATCATATTTCATTTATTAGTGGGCAAAGAGAAAATATAAAGCTTTCTCAAAGTTAAGTATCAGTATATGGGTCAATGAATAATATTGTGTCCTATTAAGCAAACCAAAAAAATTCAAAAATAAATCTTAAAAAAAATCAGTAACAAAATTTTAAAAAATTAGAAAAATGTATATGCACTACATCTTCGTATATAAAAGCTAAAACACATAAATTTGATTGTTATAAATGAAACAAACTCATAGTATTTTAAGAAGAGATTGGAAGTGTATGTGACCACTTTTTGATAAGATGTGGGACACACTATTAAGCTTTGATGCTTGTTTAATGGTGGGGATAAAATAATAATATTTGTTTGAAGCTAATAAGCTAGTTTTTTAGATGTTATGATCCATTTTACATGGATGGAGACCATATATTAATGGTGCAGCAGATAGTGTGGGTGTTTGTACAAGGCGAAAATGTTGTATTTGTTCACATGGTGTTATCATTGAATGCAGTGTTGGTGGATGGAAAACATTACAATGGGTTTTAGAGATATCGATACATGTATAAGCTTTATGTGGTTTGTTGCATTCACCAAAGCCAAGAAGACTAGAGAGAGAGATTGGTAGGTTGGGGAAGGAAAACTTTTTTGGCTTTGGTGACTGGGGATCATGTGCGAAGAATTAATAGGTAAGGGTTTTTACTGTGAGCTTGCTTGAATTGGGCTTTTAGGTTTGAACTCCAAGGCTTCCTATGGCTTTTTTCAGGGTTAGATAGCATTTTTGTGACTATGTTTCTTTTTTTTGTCGTTTAGTTTTTAAATTGTAGGATTTTTGATAAATATATGTGATAATCTAGCTTTTGATGATAAAAAATGCCTTTGTTCATTTCAATGGTTGTTGTACTTGAGAAAAATATAATTTTGCATATAATATTTTTATTGAATTTTTAGGGTTATAATAAAATATAAGGGTTTTTAGAATGTTTTTAATAGTGAATTGATGGGGTCTAGATTGATTTCCAAATTAAATTTAATCTATGGGATTTGTAATTTAAATAAATATTAGGGTTTTGAGAATGTTTTAATGGATTAGGAGTAAGAGGGCTTTGAGAACATGATCTTGATCTATAGGGTGGTATTCTTGCAATGCTTTGCAATTATAGATTTCTATTAGAGATTTAGGTCGTAAATACACCACTATTTTTTTAAGGGGGAAAGCTATGTTATTTTTTTATGCTAGCAAAGGCATTCACAACATTCTTACATGTAAACATAATCATTTTTTTAAATTACCAAGCCCTTCATTGCTATCTCAAGGAGTGATGGCATCAAGTATTTATTTTTCTTGTGTATATTTCTAATAGAACTATTTGAAGTGGAAGAGGTTAACTAGCTTATAACAACATTTTTCGATTATACCAAAAAAATAGTGTGAACTAGTTGAAAATTTTACTTCATACTCTCTACACATGCATGGGTGTATTTTGTTTAGGGTAGAAATTAAATACTATAAAATTGGTGACATGTTTTTTTTCATGCTAGTTAGTCTCTTTCAGTTCAATTTAAGTGCATAGAACATGCATTAAATGTACTAAATATATGGTCCACAATATGAACTATATTGATTTATCCAATAATATATTAACTAGAATGATACCTCTTCCTCTGGGCAATATAATAAATTTAAATATTTCTATGGTTTATTGTGTTCATTGAACCAAGGACTGGAGAGAAGTTGGTGGGTTGAGGCAACAAAATTTCATTAGCTTTGGTAGGTTACATATTGTGTGCAAAGAGTTTAGAGGTGAGGTTTTTTATTGTAAGCTTATTTGAATTGGAATTTTAGGTTTGAGGTTTCATCAATGTTAGAAAGTGGTTTTTGTGGCTAGGTTTTGTTTTGTTAGGTTTTCTTTTTCAAACTGAAGGCTTTTTTGATAAATCTATGTGATAATCTAGTGTTTAATGCTAAAAAATGTGTGTGTTCATTTTGATGGTTGTTGTCTTTGAGAAAAATATGATTTTGTAATTAATATATTTAAAGAATTTTATAGGGTTCTAGTAAAATATGAGGGTTTTTTAATATTTTTTATTGATTGTGAATTTATGAAGTCTACATTGATTAACAAATGAGTTTTAAGGTCTGGTATTTTTTATTTCAAAAAATCTTAGGGTTTCGATAATGTTTTATGGATTAGGAGTCAGACGGCTTTGAGAATGTGATCTTGGTCTATAGGGTGTTACTCCTATAGTGCTTCCCAATAAATAAATCTAAAATTTGTGTTAACATTTTGCTTGTACAAATTAATAACAAGATTAATCTAATTGTTGAATCTCTTCATCACACTCAGTCATATGTTGCACCTAGTGGTCTTGTATCTCTTTTAGAGTTATCATTTTTTGGCATAATGGATATTTTTGACATTTTTAGAATAATAAATTAGTAACTTAATAAATATACACTACTTGAACTAATGTTAGATTTTGAGAATGATAATGTTTTTAGTCTAGATGAATGATCAAAATGGTGTTGTATAATAAATTTTGTTATACATGTCATCGGGAAAAGTTATCACATGCCAAAGATCTATAGTTTCAATAGTTAAATTGTTGTTTTGAATGGACTTTAAAACATAAACAAATTTACTTAAATGAGGATGCAACATACCCCATATTATACTTTTTGAATTCAGACATGGTGAATTGTTTCATGTATATAAAGATATACACTTGACTCATAATCATTATCTATTTGGAGGATTCACTCTTGACACCTTGTAATTCATTGTTTGGCTTATCTAAGTGTGGTTAAAGTTCATTCAGCTATTTCACTTTCTCCTAGGAAATGTTTAATACATTTGTTATTTTTTTGTCTTCTATTAATTGAATTTTGTCTCCAATAACACATTTCAACATCATTACTCTAAAGTAGTTTAAGATGAAAAGGCGCATGCTAAAATGGGTTGAGGATATAGCCATGAGCTTAACCTTGGCTTTAATGCCTTGGTAATAGTGGTGTCAAGGCAAATGAAGAAGAGTGATGTAATTATCCCCAACTACATATTCCCTTCTTTATTAATTTGCTATTAAACTTTAAGTCTTATATCTATTATTGTAATCCATATCTATCATTTTGCTTCTTGTTCTAATATTTTCCTTGTCAGGAAACACAAACATTGTGTCCAAAATAAATTAGATATGGACTCATGTCTAATTTGTTCTTTGAAAGTATGTTTCTTCAAAGCTAGTTTATTTTTTATTTTAATTTATTATACATTTGACAATAGTAATCTTTGTTAAGAAAAAAAACTCATACCATGTTGCATGTTCTTATCATGGTTGATTCCCTACGTAATAGATCTTTCAGAGCAGCTTGGTGAACATTTTTAAATATGGTATGTGAATATAGATTATAAAAAATGGTGAATGGACATAGTGATTTAACCTTTTAGGGTTTTACACAAATAATTGCCTATGTTTGGTTAAATAAATAAGATGTCTAAATAAGTTAAATAAATTTCAATAATTAACCTACTGATTTGGAAATGATTTTGACTTTGTTTGAATTTCTATAAATACCAATAAATAAGGATAAATATATAATTAGTTGAAAATTGACTATCGTAGATGATACGTGTTCTAAATTTTGAGATCTAATTAATAGACTATGTCATCGACTGGATGTTGATATTCCTCTATTTATTGGACAATATTGCCTTGTTTGGCCAGTAGTGCCAACTATGATTAATGTCTCAAATGTGGTGTTAATGTTCCCTTTGTGGGACTATTCCTATTTTTAAGAATACATGCACATGTGTTTGTATGTTCTTCTCCCACATGATTTAAACATGTGATTTTATATTGTACCTAAAAAGCTTTATTTGATGTGCAAACCCTAGTTCTTTTTTTAAATATTATATGTGAAAGAATTGAGTGTGTAGTAGTAGGATGGACTAGACATCCTCAACACCCCACTATGTAGAGAGTTGCCTACATAAAAGTACTCCAAAGAGGGATCAAGTCTGATGTAGTTCTCCCACATAGTGTTTGATGTATGTGCAAGTGAATGCTAGAATGAGAGTGACCCTAGATGCCTTGTATGTGCTTGCTCTTTGAAATGCTTGAAAACTAGACTTAAGGCTATTGTAGATGGTAATATGTACAAAGTAGGTTAGAATAGGGATAAATTACCTTGATTTTTGACAAATTTATCTCTAGTTTGAATAACTTTTGCATCTATTTTTCAACTAGTTAATAGAGGTGGATTAGACTTATATTTATAGGGTTTTGTTTCTTGTGCACATAATAAAATGATCTTAGGATGACATTAAGAGGGGTACACATTTGAAAAACCAATGGTTGGGAAGAGCTAGGGATAAGGATAGTAGTGCCCAATTGGGGACATTAGTACCATGTGGTTGTAGTGTCCCAAATGTGGTGTTAATGTCCTATCTATAGAGTGTTGAGAAAGTTGGTTTCAAATTAGAGATGATAGTTACAAGACTGTCTTGACTGGCTATAGGTGACTATAGTCTATTTAATGACTATAAATGTAAGTCTAAGTATATAAAATGGATCTATTTATAACCTAGGGATAGATTGACTCAAGAGACATTCTTAGTATCCAATTACCACTTTTAGTTGATTACATTTGCCCCCCATTTATGTTAGTAATGTAGCAAAGTGAAATCACTAGTATAAATTCAAAATAAGCATACCTATACTTAGCTTGGAAGTGAATCCCATGTAGTTGAGTTTGATTATGTGAATCTAGGTCTGTGTATGTAAAACATGATCCAAAGTAATTTCATGAAATGAAATATGCACAAATCAGTCCTTACAAATGAGAGAATCAAAAGTAAAAGACTATGATAAAATGAAATAACTAAGTAAATAGAGAGGAAAGGAATAAATACACCTCATTGGGTATGTGAACCAATGCATAAATTTAGTGATAACTTTTGTGTGTGTGTGTGAATGTGCATATTGATCGTATCATTAGATAACTAGAACTAAGTTGATGGTTGGCTCAATCCTCATATGGGTGGCTCACAAAATCAATCTAGTTTTGACTCCATTATTACCCACACCTACTTGGTGGATCTTGATCTCTATGAATAGCTTCGATAAGACTGTAAGTGTGTCAAACCTTCTAATTCATGTGGATTAATAACTCAATTAGGCCATGAATCCATCATTTCCTCATGTGTGAAGTAGAGGCATTTGAAATTGTACCTCACAAATTGATGAAATTATTTAACTAAGAAATCTAATTTTGTATTCAGATTTGTGGATAATTGAGTATATTAGTTGAATCTAGGACACTCAAGAATTCCAACCACTACAGATGGAGTAAGGTATGAATCTGGTGACAACCTAGAATTTTATAGTAGTTCATATAGAATAGAAAATGACATAGAGTTTTCCATTCCATCTAATCAACTTGTCTAAAGTTGAGTATGTGTAAACTATGTGCCTCTCACATGCCCCCAATCTAGGATTTGAGTATATTGAATTTGAATAAAATATGTAATAGTTGAACCTATGTAATTGATCTGAATTTATGAGTGATCATGCCATGCATGATGCCCCCAAATCTTAGTAACTAATACGAATATGAATTGAAATGACTAAATATGAGGTAAATATGAATATAAATACCAAATTTGTGACTGTATATGTGCAAATATTTATTATACCTAGTGTACTAGTTTAAATGATTTGGACTATCGTAAAGATGAGGCTACTAGATAGTAGCACCTTGTAGTGGATAGTAGCACCCTATGGTGATAGTGTCCTAATATGGTTACTAATGAATGCCTGGTCTGATCTTTATATGGTCTAAACTAACTGATGAGTCTCTAATATGTTTTGTGTCTACCCTAAGTTTGATATTTATAACTAAACCTATGTCCTAAAATGTATAAATGAAAATAAAAATAGGATCTTGATCTCCATGTCAAATCTTATAAATGCCCCCTCTTTTGATGGTAGTTTTTAAATATATGGAATAACATCCCTCTAAATAAGTAGCTCTACAAAATGTGTTAGTTTGAGCATGTGCATGATATTCCAATATAATGTACAAACATAAAATAAAAATGTAAATGTATCTGAGCATAAGTAGGAAATGTAAGATGTATGTTGTAATCTAGTAGTGCACAAGGGTGTCAAGATAGATGTAATCAATGTATATAGTAGTAAAATCAAAGTAACTACCTAGGGAGATGGGGCATGATGTCCATCAAGGATCCTAAGTAAGAAGGGTAGATGCATGGAGTCCCTCATGGGATCAAAAATTTGTGTGTGTGTGTGTGTGTGTGTGTGTGTGTGTGTGTGTGTGTGTGTGTGTGTGTGTGTGTGTGTGTGTGTGTGTGTGTGTGTGTGTGTGTGTGTGTGTGTGTGTGTGTCTGTGTGTGTGTGTGTGTGTGTAATAATCAAATACAAGTGTCATGGTGTAGAAGTATTAAAAGAAGCAAACATACAAAGACATGAGGCACACAAAAGGCAGGCTAAGGGGCCAAAATACAAGGGACATGAGTACATATCACTAAAACTAAGAATGAAAACATACAAGGAGATGTTCAAATGTCCACATATGCAAACAATAAGTAATTTTGGTGTAGAGACATAGAGAAGGATGTGTTTAAATTTATGCATATAAAAGCATGAAATCACACACACAAGGGACATGGGCACATGTCCAAGGTATATAAATAGAGAAGTGGATTAAAATCCAAGGAACAATGGCATATTAAAATTCCATTGAAGATATAAGAAGCATAGTAAAACAATCACTTCTAATCTAGGAACTATAAATGAAAGCATGTATAACTATGTAATACAAATCTATGTACATGACATTGTATATATGTAATATCGCTTCGAATATCAATACAAAAGCTTTGAATTGCTTATCTGAATTTCTGCAAAATATCTTCAAATAGATAAATAAATCACAGTATAAATTCTTATTTATTTGCTCATAAGCTTACAATAGAGATCCTCTGTCAAGTATACAAAGAATATTGAAAGTACGGCCTTAATAGCCTAAATATTTTGCAAACTGGTCTGAATCTCGTACGTCTCAGCCCACTGTGTAAAAAACATAGTCACCGACGTCGGTTATACTTTCGTCGTCAGTCGACCTGTAGTCGTTAACTTGCCAATGTCGATAATATGTCGACCGATGTCGGTCTCTGTAGGTCCCTGTTCGCCGATGTCAGAGCCTGAACTTTTTGTAAGTGCATACGGATTTTCACGGATCTGTACGGAAGTCATACGGCCACTGATGTCGCACAACCTATATGCTTGATCCTGATCTGTAGAATTATGGGCTAATACAAAGATCTATATCTGGATAATTCTTGAATCAAAAACCCAAAATAATGAAATACCTGTAAACCCTTGTGATAGCTTCTATGTGAAGTTATCTCTCAAACTTGTAAACACCTGTGATAACTTCTGTATGAAGTTATCTCTCAATTTGGCAATAGATCGGCTGATCTTTCACAACCTCTGAATCGCACACAATGAAGAGTTAACGTTCTTCAATGCAAATGGAATCCTGGAACCCTTGGCTCAGTCTTCACAGAAGAATTTCTTAACAAGAATCAATATCAATAATAATCATGAATACAAACTCTCTCCCATGAGAGATTCTTATACACATCTAAAGGTGTGCTTGCTAAAATTAGATTCCCTTAAATTAGACTGGGGCTTCCTTAAATTAGAACCAGGGTCTTAAAATTAGACCAATTCTTAAATTAGAATTAGGATCCTAAAATTAGACCCAATAATTAATAATTAATAATTAATTAATAATTAATTAATAATTAATTAATAATTAATCAATAATTAATAATTAATTAATAATTAATCAATAATTAATAATTAATCAATAATTAATAATTAATTAAAATTAGATCAAATAATTAATATTTGATTAAATCAATCAAATATTAATATCTCCATTAATTCATGTCCGAAAGAGCCCGAATGAAAACCGACCCCATCTCCATCAAGACCTTCTATCCATCCCATTAGCCTACAAGGGTCGCATAATAGGCTAATCATTCGCTCGAAAAGATGTCAACTAGAAGGGGACATGACAGTCCGCCCCTCCTGAAATTGCTTGTCCTCAAGCAATCTCAACTCTGGATGCTATAGAATATCTTTGCTTTCCCATGTCGCATCCTCAACTGGCAAATCTTTCCACTTTACCAAATATTCCCTGATAGTCCTCCGATGCAACTGTCTCTCTCTAGATTCCAAGATCGACTCAGGTACTAAAATCAACTTTTCCTCATCATCTAAGGGAGGTAAAACTATAGAAGGTATCACACTGTGTCCTAACGCCTTTTTGAGGCGTGATACATGAAAGACATTGTGTACCTTGCTCTCTGTAGGAAGCTCTAGCTCATAAGCCATCTCTCCAATGCGTCTCAAGATCCCGAAGGGACCGTAGTAATGTGGCTTAAGCTTCTCTGCCCCACTCTTCCTAAGAGTAGATTGACGATAAGGCTGCAGCATAAGATAGACCATGTCACCTACCTCAAAAGATCTCTCGATCCTCCGCTGATCTGCATACTACTTCTGCTGATTCTGTGCCTTAGCAATATTCTCCTTGAGAGTCCTCATAGTATCCTGACTCTCCTACAATAAGTCTCCAGCACTCGGCACTCTACTGTCGCTCAGTAGCAAATCTAGAAAACTCGGTGCCTCATACCCGTACAATGCCATAAAAGGAGACATCTGAATGGTCATGTGGAAAGTTGTGTTATAGCAATACTTGCACAAATGAATCCACTTGACCCAAGCTTTTTGCTGCCTTGCAATGTAGTTCCTGAGGTAGCCTTCCACCCATTTGTTCACTATCTCCGTCTATCCATCAGTCTGCGGGTGGTAGCTGGCGCTAGGTGTAAGCTCGGTCACACAAAGTCAGAACACCTCCTACCAGAAGTGACTCAGGAACCAACTATCCCTGTCACTCACTATGCTCCGAGGTAATCCATGTAGTCAGAATACCTCTCAGAAGAAAACTTCTACTACCTGTGTAGCTGTATGTGTAGTGGTAATCGGGAAGAAGTGAGCATACTTCATTAATCGATCCACAACTACATATATGCAATCTCATCCTTGGGCTTTAGGCAAGCCCGTAATGAAATCCATCGATAAACACTCCCACTTCCTATCAGGAATTGGAAGTGGCCGCAACAATCCTGCTAGGTACGTGTTCTCCTACTTGTTCTGCTGACAAATAGGGCACTCACACACATACTGAAGAACATTTGCTTTGAGGCCTTTCCATGTGAATCTCTCCCTAACCTGTCTATAATTCTTAAAATATCCAGGATGTCCTACAATAGGTATATCATGAAAAGCTCGCATGATAATGTTCTTCATCGATGATCCTGGGATCAAATAAACCCTATTCTTGTAAATGATCAACTCATTCACAAGAGTATATCTGGTGTCAACCATCGATCCCTCAACAATGCTAGATGCCCATGTATCCTTGGCATACTCTGCCACAATCATATGTCGCCAATCCTCTGTAATGTGGACCATGGTACTCAAATACGGCCTGCATGAAAGAGCATCGGCCACAACATTCTGGGTGCCCTTGATGAAAGAGATGTCAAAATCATATGCCTATATTTTACTCACCCACTTCTGCTGACGATCATTGAGGTCTCGCTGCCCCAAGAAATGTCTCAAACTATTGTGGTCCGTTTTGATGCAAAATTTGCTGCCCACTAGATATTGCCTAAACTTTGCCAAGGCATGCATGATAGCAAGCATCTCCTTATCATATATGTTGTACAGTCTTTCTGGTCCCCTAAGCTTACGACTCTCATATACTATGGGGTGCTTGTCCTGCATAAGCACCACTCCAATGCCCTCGCCTGAAGCATCGTACTGAAGCTCGAACGGCTTCAAAAAATCAGGTAGTGCCAAAACTGGGCACATAGTCATCAACTCCTTAAACCTTTCGAAACACTCATGTGCTTCAAGTGTCCAACAAAAAGCACCCTTTTTAGTCAAATCTGTCATAGGTGTTGCATGTCATGAATAACCATTCATGAACCTCTGATAAAATCCACACAGACTTAGAAATCCCCTTAGCTATGTTAGGTTTGCTGGAATAGGCCAGTCTATGATGGCGCGGATCTTCTCAGGATCCATCCGCACTCCCCCTGTGCTGATAATATGACCCAAGTATAACAATTCGGTCATCCCCAAATCACATTTGGACTCCTTGGCGTACAAGGATTCCCTCTCCAAGATGCTGAGTACAGTCTCCAAATGAGCCAAATGCTCCTGCCAAGTCCTACTGTATATAAGAATATCATCAAAAAAAACAAGTACAAACCTCCTCAGCAGTGAATGGAAGACTCTATTCATGGTGGACTGAAATGTTTCTGGCACATTAGTGAGCCTGAATGGCATCACTATAAACTCATAGTGTCCACTATGGCAACGAAAAGTTGTCTTCTCCACGTCCTGCTCGTGAACTCTGATCTGATGATAGCCTGATCTTAAGTCTATCTTCGTGAAGTAATGTGCACCATGGATCTCGTCAATAAGCTCGTCAATACATGGTATAGGATACCTGTTCTTAATGGTCCTCTTATTCAGGGCTCTGTAGTCAATGCACATTCGTAGGGTGCCATCCTTCATCTTCACTAGAACAACTGAAGAAGCAAATGGTGATTTGCTAGGCCGAATGTGACCCATAGCTAGTAACTCCTTAATTGTCTTTTCGATCTCATCCTTTAACCTCTTAGGATGTCGATAAGGAGTAATCATAATGGGCTTAGCGCCCACCTCAAGCTCAATAATATGCTCAATGCCCCTGTCTGGAGGTCTCCCTAGTGGAATGTCACCAAATACCTTATCATGCTTGACTCTCAACTGCTGAATGTCAAGATGATACTCAGTCTTCTGCTATCCCTCCTGCATTGGTGCCAATGTGCACTCGGTAGCCCACTCTACCATGTCATGTCGCATGAGCCTCTCCATCCGATGTAAAGAAATAGTCTTGATGTTGTTGTCCCATATTGCTTTGAGAATGTGAGTCTTCCCATCTACATCAAAACGGATCTCCATATCCTTAAGACTAAGAGTGACTACTTCAAGGGAATGAAGCCACTTCATACCCAAAACCAAATCTATATCTCCCATGTTGACCACATAATAATCCGCCTTGAACTCATAGTTTTTCAAGCGCAATGGGAGCTCTCTGATCATCCGCTCACACCTGAGGGTGTAACCGTCAGCTATCTTAACTCTAATGCCCTCGAACTCTTCTGTGGTGAGTCCACACTTCTCCACAAATTGAGTATCAATAAAATTATGTGTGGCTCCCATGTCAAGAAGGGTAATGACCCTCTGTCCTGCCAAAACTCCCCGGAGTCTGAATGATCCCTCATGTTGGATGCTAGATAGTCATGCCTCTTGAATTTGGAGCTCTGACTCTGCCTCAACCCTAGGCTCTGAAGCCTCAGCCTCTGGCTCCTCAGAACAATCATGATGTTCAAAATCTTTTGATTCCTCATCCTCATAATAGGCCCACATCACCCGATTTGCTTTGCCCTTAGGCCTCAACAGACAATCGTGATTAGCATGATATGGACCCTTGCAATAGAAACAAATTTTCTTCTTGCATAGATCATTAAGAGCCTCTCTGTCCAATGGTGGTGCTGCTGGGTTGGCCTTTGAATTATTCTTAACACCTGATTTATCTATGTTGAAACCTGGTCTTTCTCTGTTCATATTGAAGCCCTTGCTGTCCCTGGATGAAGAAGTACCTCTGGAGTTAGATCTACTTGATGGGGCTGCCATCTCCATGCTACACGCCTTCTTCATAGACTCCTGTAAGGAAGGAGGATCAAAGCCTTTGATCCACCCTCTCAATGGTTTTGTCAATCCCTCCATGAAGAGTACCACAAGTCGCCTCTCTGAAATGTCAGGAACCATAACTGATAACTTCTGAAAGTCACCAATATAAGACTCTAGACTGCCACTTTGGCGTAATTGTGCCAACTCTCAAAAATAGGACTCTGGATCTCTCCTGTCAAAACGCTCTACCAGCCTATCCACAAACTCCTGATAAGATGTAATCCGATCATGATGAAGTGTCACCATCCCGTGGTGCCAGCAATCGTGAGCTACTCCCTCAAGATGTAGTGTTGCATATCTGATAGCATCTTCCTCACCCATCGGTTGCAATGTGAGAAATGTATCCAGCTTACTAACCCAGGCTTGTGCTGTCACCTTACCACTACCGTCAAACGTTGCTAGTGTGAGCCTGCTTGTAGCATGCTTCAGATCATTGTTCTAGGGTCTTGGTCTCCCATTCTGTCGACCTCGATAATGTTCTTTCCTTTGTGTGAGGAATCGGTCAAAAGTAATCATCTCCCTGACCATAGGTGGTAACGACGCCCACTCATCAGTCACTGCCCTCAGTGTGTCTGTAAATGCTTCCTCATGCTCCTCTCCTGCTATCACCTCCTCTGCCTCCTGTCTCGCAAAGATAGGCCTAGTAGGCCTGTTAGCTGTATGAGAAGCAGTCCCAAAGCCTCTTTGTGATCCTGCATCACTTTTGATCTCGTCACGATGTGGAGAATGTCCCCTTGGAGTACCCAATCTCGGCAGTGCTACTGCCAACTGCTGTAGTACTGCGTTATTCTGCCTTTGCCCTTCTCGTATGTCTCTAAGAGTAAGTAGAACCTCTGCATCATCTTGATCTCTAGGATAGTGAGGAATACGGGGCCTGTCAATTTCGTCACCCATGTCTTCTGGTTGTTGTTCTAAAACTTGAGTGCCTTCAAGCAAAGCTCTACTGCGCGTGTTATACCTATGTGGTCCCAACTCTTGTGGCTGCATAAGATCTATAAACCCTCAAGATGGCAGGATTTAGCTCTGATACCACTGTAATATCCCTTCGAATATCAATACAAAAGCTCTGAATTGCTTATCTAAATTTCTGCAAAATATCTTCAAATAGATAAATAAATCACAGTATAAATTCTTATTTATTTGCTCATAAGCTTACAATAAAGATCCTCTGTCAAGTATACAAAGAATATTGAAAGTATGGCCTTAATAGCCTAAATATTTTGCAAACTGGTCTGAATCTGGTACGTCTCAGCCCACTGTGTAAAAAACACAGTCGCCGACGTCAGTTATACTGCCATCGTCAGTCGACCTGTAGTCGTTAACTTGCCGATGTCGATAATATGTCGACCAATGTCGGTCTCTGTAGGGGTTCACCGATGTCAGAGCCTGAACTTTCTGTAGGTGAATACGGATTTTCACGGATCTGTACGGAATTCGTACGGCCGCTGATGTCACACAACCTGTATGCTTGATCCTGATCTGTAGAATTATGGGCTAATACAAAGATCTATATCTGGATAATTCTTGAATCAAAAACCCAAAATAATGAAATACCTGTAAACCCTTGTGATAGCTTCTGTGTGAAGTTATCTCTCAAACTTGTAAACACCTGTGATAAATTTTGTATGAAGTTATCTCTCAATTTGGCAATAGATCGGCTGATCTTTCACAACCTCTGAATCGCACACAATGAAGAGTTGACATTCTTCAATGCAAATGGAATCCTAGAACCCTTGGCTCAGTCTTCACAGAAGAATTTCTTAACAAGAATCAATATCAATAATAGTCATGAATACAAACTCTCTCCCATGAGAGATTCTTATACACCTCCAAAGGTGTGCTTGCTAAAATTAGATTCCCTTAAATCAGACTGGGGCTTCCTTAAATTAGAACCAGGGTCTTAAAATTAGACCAATTCTTAAATTAGAATTAGGATCCTAAAATTAGACCCAATAATTAATAATTAATAATTAATCAATAATTAATAATTAATTAAAATTAGATCAAATAATTAATATTTGATTAAATCAATCAAATATTAATATCTCCCTTAATTCATGTCCGGAAGAGCCCGAATGAAAACTGACCCCATTTCCATCAAGACCCTCTATCCATCCCATCAGCCTATGAGGGTCGCATAATAGGCTAATCATTCGCTCAAAAAGATGTCAACTAGAAGGGGACATGACAATATATATACTAAATCTAACTAGTGATCATTGAAAAAAAATCTAAGCAACAAGGAGAAATGATAAATATCAAGATATATTGATGCATAAATTAGAATTTATATTATGTAAATATAAAACTCAGTTATAACAACTTTTTAGGAGGTGCCCCTGAATGGGCAGATGTATCAATGTATAAACTTGGATTGGTGTAAATTTACCCAATGGGTAGATGATATTTGGTTTGGATTAGTATAGTGGACTAAATTCCTATATAGAATATTCGATCACTCAACTAGAACAAGTGAGGAATATGTGTATGATAAAACTGACTATACTAGCATAACTATCAATGTGCAATATTTGGCAAGTAGTATAAATTTAAACATAATAATGCATATAATCCTATTAAAATTTTGTTTTTTTAAAATAATTGAATGTTTTTATGTTTTAACATACTAATTTTTTTATTTTTTTAAGTATAATCTATGTACAAGCATATGAAAATAAACTATGTAGAAGGAGCGAGAAAGAGAAGGAAGTATGTACAATTCAATTGAAAATGATAAGTTCATATTTTTACATGTAGAATTTCTTTAGATGCATAATGTTCATTATATTTTGGACTGCATTTTCATCAAGTGAAGCTAGATGTTGTACTTTTGAGCTAAAATGTTTAGTTATGATGTATGGTTTGAGCCAATTGTGTTTATATTTCCCTTTGTTTTCTTCTTTGTCATTGACATTTCTAAGATTTTATTTCCATACTAGATCATTGATTTAAAATTACTAGTTATGAACTCTATTATTTTAAGTTCATTATACTCACTTCTAACATGCTTTGAGATGCTCTATAGATTGTATATGTGTATGATCCAATTGTTCTAGTTCATGGAGACATTGTTGTCTGTACTAGTCATCTATTATGAGTCCTTTTAAATAGATTCATAAAGATGGGATTTATAACGAAGGGAATAATCGATTCTATGCCATATACAAGAGAAAAAGGAGTAGTTCCTATCAGTGTACGTATACTAGTGCAATAATCCCAGAGTGCATATATGATTTGATTATGCCAATCATCACCAAACATGGTGACCATTTTTATAAAAATGTTATTGATAATCTTATTTGTTGCCTATGCTTGACCATTACCCTATAGGGGGTATGGTGTAGAGAATGTATGTTAGATTTTGTATCTAACACAAAACATTTTCACTATTTTATTCTTGAAAGAAGTTCCATTATCAATAATTATGGTTGTTGGTAAACCAAATAGAGATATAATATTAGTCATGAGAAACTTGAAAATATCCCCCCCCCTTTTTTATTGTATTTGTATTACTTCTACCCACTTTATAAAATATTATGTTGTTGTGATAATGAATTTAAGGCCTCCTACTGGGTATGGGTTTATTTTACTGATGAGATCAAAGCCCCATAACATTAATGGCCACAATGATATGATAGGTTAAAACTGTTGTGAAGGGACATGGTGTAAGTTACCATGTCGTTAAAATTTATCACAAAAATTTGCATACTCCTTACATTCTTATACCATATATGGCTAGTAGTAACCTTGTCTGAGTAATTTATGTGACATTACCTTGTTGATGAAATGACCACTACATTCGTTATTGTGTATCTACTGAATAGACAATTTATATTCTTATGTTGTAAAACATCTGAACAAGTGTTTATCAAAATATATTTTTAACTTATCATTTCCAATGATGATATATCATAGATACTTTCATTGAAATTTGCAATTATAGTCATTTGTAAAGGTATTTGATGTGATAGATTTGTTTAAAAATTTATATATATTGGAGAACCATTTGGATGGTGTTGAATTACATGTGGTTAGGAGTACTGCTAGATAAATAATGTCTTCATAGGACACTAATTGAGACTATAATAATTTAATTATGAATAGATTTTGTTTTGCATCTATCGCTATGGAGATTAATGAGGTAGAACTTGCCATTGCATTGGTGTGATTATTGCCTTTATAATTGGATGTTCTCAGTAGATAAATTGTCAAACTGAGCATGTACACATTGAACCATGTCCTTATAAGGAGTTAGGTGTTCTTATTTTATTTGGTAAACATATATTACTTGGTTGATAATCACTCAGAAGTCCCTATAGACATTGATTGACTTTATCCTAAGAGAAAGAGCCACTCGAAGGCCTAAGATGAGAGCTTTGTATTCAATAATTTTATTGGTGCATGAGAAACTGAGTAGGTATGAAAGAGGTACCTATCTCCCAAAGTATCAATGGAAACAATTCTAATGACAATACCAAATGTACATCAGGAGCCATCAAAAAACATTATCCATGTATCAAGAGTAATATTGTATGCTATGAAATCATCTCTGAAATCATTGTTAATAGGATGTGTATCCAGTAATGGGTCTTCTACTGGTTGGTCTAAGATGATTTGTCATTTTATATATTTTTGTAATGTGATTTTGACGTAAATTTTAGTGAGTAAAATAAACCATTTAGCAATACAACTTGAGAGATGTTGTTTTGACATGAGGAATTTTAATGGATCAACCTTGGTAAATATTTGTGTTTCATTATTAATCACGTAGTGACGAAGTTTACATGTAGTGAATACTAATGCTAATAACATATTTTGTATTTTTATATAATTTTGATCATAGTAAACTATTGTTTAACTAATGTAGTAAATTACTCTTTCATTATATTATTCATCATGTTGTGTAAAGAGTGCCCCTAGTGCATGATCGATCACATAAAGGTAAAGTAGTAGTGGTTTTCCAGTTATAAGTGAAACCAAGATAGGAGGGTTGACCAAGTATTTCTTAAGTGTATTTAATCTCTCTTGACATGTAATATCCCATTAAAAATGTAAGTCCCTATTACAAAACCAAGTGAATGACTAGGTTTTATCAGTGAGTTGTGCCATGAATTGAAAAATTAGGTTTTCCCTTAAAATGACCAAAGCTATTTGAAATTGGTAGGAGGAGGCATAAACATTATTAAATTGACCTTCTTGGGGTTGATTTCTATGTCTCATTGAGATATAATGAATCCCAAAAGTTTTCTTGAGGAAACTCTAAAGACACATTTCTTAGGGTTATGTCAAATTTCATATTATCTTAGTCATTAAAAGATTTTTTTAATTGATACCATGATGTTGTCATTATTTTAAATTAAGTAACAAATCATCAATTTAATTTTCCACTATCTTGTGAATGAGGTCATGAAAGATGTGTGTCATAGTGTGTTGGTAAGTTTCACCAGCATTCTTTAATCCAAATGACATTACTATATAGTAAAAGGTACCCCATGGTGTTGTGAAAGAAGTCTTTTCTTGATCTTCTTTAGCTATCTTGATTTGATTACAACCCAAGAAACCATCCATAAATGAGAGCATCTCATAGCCAACTATGGAGTCTACTATCATATCAATGTTTTGAAAAGGGAAATCTTCCTTAGTTCACATCTTGTTCAAGTATATGGAGTCAAAACAACATTAGATTTGTCCATTAGGTTTTACAACTAGAACTGTATTTGCAACCCACTCTAGATGGGCAACTAGTCAATTAAAACTAACATCTAGAAACTATTGGATTTCATCTTTTATAAGGAGAGCCACTTTAGGATTCATTTTTTGAATCTTTTATTTCACTAGTATAGAATTGAGATATAAGTTAATTATGTGTAAGGTCATTAATGGATCAATGCCAGGCATATTGGAATAAGCCCAAGCAAATACTTCAAGAAAATTTATTGAAATTTGATGAATGTCAATCTTAGGATTTATTTAATGTTGCAGTGAAGAGTATGATGTGAGGATCAATTTCTATGCCATAATTAAATTCAACTATTTATTCATTGAGTAATGTATATCGATCTAAAGTATATGGTTCTATGGGAATTATATCATCTATATCAAGAATTCTAATAAATCTTCATCATTATCAAACTCATCAAGAACTGGTAGATCTAGTTATTCTTTATCATCGATGACGTTAGGGTATATGACTAAAAGTGTATAATCATGATTCACTATATCAACTACTTGGGGTATAGGTGGAAAAAATGTGATATCTTGAGAGCCATTATGAGAAGATCTAGCATTAGATTTATCATTTCTATACTCAAGTCCTTTCTTTCCCTATTAATCATATAGTTCAATGGGATTTATAATTACCTGTTCATGTTTGCCAAGGTCATATCTTGTCTAACCCATATTTTGAAAATATCATACTAGGAAAGGTGAACTAAACTTATTTCCCTATGTACTATAAATAGTTGGTGGAGTTTTATGTGTCTTTTAAACTATAGTATGTTGTTATGTGGTATCAAAATCCTTGTGATGAATGTATTTATGTGAAGGCTCTATATGCTAACAATACTTAAAATATTCTTTATCCATTAGGTATTTGTGTTTATGGCATCTATATCTAAATTTTAAACATAAATGTAATGTCGATAAAACTATGTGCATATTGTGGATCCATGGTATACCAAGTAAGAGATTATAACTAAGATCATTTGGCATGATTTGACATGTTGTAGGTAGTGTTCAAGGTCTAAGTGCAAGGTTCAATGTTATTTGACCTAAAACATTTTAGTATAATTTTTCCAAACCCTCAGATGCTCATATCTAAAGGATCCAAATCCATATCATGGATGTTTAGATGATGTAATAAAGTAATGTTGTAGATGTTCAACCCTGACCCATTGTCAACCAAAACTCGTTTGACACCCACCTCATTAATTATTAAAGTGATATAAAGAGTTAGGTGTAGGTCTATGATGTGATAAGGTAGAAGACCCTCTCTCTTGAAACAAATGTGATCTTTAATCCATTTCATAATGTTAATAATACAAGCCACATGAGTGGTCTCAAATATTTTTGGTAACTAAGTATCTTGAAGTGATGCATACAAAATATCTTTTTATGTGTTGAAGTGTTTTAGGAGATATAAAATGTTAATCATAATATAAGAAGTAATGCTCCGATATATAAATATATAATAATATGTGTGGAAAATCTATTGAGATTCAGGATCATATGAGGACATCATAACCTAGACCACATGGTCTACCAAGAGCATAGAGATGAAAGTAGATGTAGGATGTGAGTTTGATGTTTGTGATCAAAAAGGAGGGATAAGAGATACCAATGATGCCCTTATATGTCTAGGGATGATGATAGGGAAGGAGTGAACTAGAGAACAATATGTATATAAGGGGGATTGAATGATTTAGGTAATATAACTAGTATTTGGTTTACCAAGTTATGTATGTGTGGACAGAATATTATCTTAAATGTATTGCACATAGAAGAAGGATAACATGCTAATGAAATAATGCAACATGAAAGATATTTTAGTTGATTTGAATTATCATTTATGCATATGCCTATGTGATAAAATAATAATGCCTTGTATATTTTCACAGAGAAGAAAGATAACATGCCATGGAAAGAATGCAACATTAAAGATATTTTAGTTGATTTGAAACATCATCTATGCAGATGTCTATGTGATAAAAGAATAATGTATTAATTATATTTCACATATAATAAAAATAAAATTCTATGTAATATGATCAATATTTTATTTGATAGTAAGAATCATCTATACATGTATTGATGTCTTTTCTTAGTTCATTTCGAATTAAAGGGAATAAGTGTGCAAATGAAAGTATGAAACTTTGTTAAAAAAAAAAAGTAATTTATTTCTTATATCATTATTATCATGATAATATAAATTAGAAGATATGTGAATCTAAAATATGAGTTTTGGAATTAAAATATGATTATAAATAGAAAAGGATACAAACACTAAGTGTGTATTGGGTTAGGATTTTTGAATGTAGGGTTTCTTTGCATCAATTCAAAATTTAATGTAAAATAAATTGAAACCCTATTATAAAATTGATTTTAATTATATAGGTTGTCTAAATAAAATTAGAAAATTAGAAGTATGCATCCCTACATTTATTGCATAAAAATATGAATTAATTCAAGCTAGGGTTTTATGCAATGTTCGAAGTAAGATAAGTTCACCAAATAATTTAACCTTTTAGGGTTTTAAATAAGTAATTGCCTATGTTTGGTTAAAGGGATGAGATTTATAAATGAATTAAATAAATTACAATAATTAACCTACTGATTTGTAAATTATTTTGACTTTGTTTGACTTTATAAAAATAGCAACAAATAGGGATAAATAGAGAATTAGCTAAAAATTGACTATCATAGATGATCTAGGCTCTAAATTATGAAATCTAATCAATAGTCTATGTCATCAATAGGATGTTTATATTCATTTGTTCATTGGATAGTATCCCAATTTGTATAGTAGTTCTATTTGAGTGAAGTGTCCCAAATTTGGTGCTAATGTCCCCTTTATGGGATTGTTCCTATTTTGGGGAGCACCTTCACCTATGTTTGTATGTTCTATTCCTACATGACTAAAACTTGTAGCTATGTATTGTACATGGAATTCTTGATTTGATGTGAAAACCCTGATTCTATTTTTAAGTATGATATGTATAAGAATTGAGTGTGGGTTAGTAGGATAAATTGGACATCCTCAACACCATATTGTGTAGAGAGTTGCCTACATACAAATACTCTGAAGAGAGATCAAGTTAGATTTAGTTCTCCCACCTAGTGTTTGATGTATGTGTAAATGAGTGTGAGAATGAGAGTGACCTTGGATGCCTTGAATGTGCTTGAGCTTTTAAATGCTTGAAAACTAGACTTAAGCATACTATATATGGTAGTATGTAGAAAGTAGGATAGAGTAGGAATAAAACCTTGATTTTTCATAAATTTATCTTTCCTTATAATATATTTTGCATATGTTTTCCATCTAGTCAATAGAGGTGGAATATACTTGTATTTATAGGGTTTTATTGCTTATTTGGATTATAAAATGAACTTAGGTTGACCTTATGAGGGGCACATTTTTGAAAAACTATATGTTGGGAAGAGATGTGGCTAAGGATAATAGTGCCCAGTTGGGGACATTAGCACCATGTGGTTGTATTTTCCCAAATGTGGTGCTAATGTCATCTCTAAAGACTATTAAAAAGGTTGGATTGGGATTAGGGAAAAAAGTTTTGGGACTATGTCTTGACTGGTTGTAATTGATTGTGGTATGTTGAATGACTAGAAATATAAGTCTAAGGCTCTAGAATGGGTTTAAGGCTAAAGTATGGATAGCCTGAGTGAAGAAACACTCTTAGCACCAAATAAACACTTTTAGGTGATTACACATAGTGATGAATAAATTATTTTTATTGAATACTATAGATCAATGGTCCTTATTGGTTTTGATAGCATGATGTTTATTTAGACAAAACAAGCCTATTTAGAACATTATAATTTAGATACAATATTGGTGACTATTTATTTGATGCATTTCAAGTCTTATTACATTTTCTATACATCTCAACAAAACTTCATGTTGTAACTATATAACATTTTTAGAATGACATGCAGAAAGATGATCAAGATGTAGTAAAATCTTTGCAACTTGAACTAGATCTAGTAGAGATATATAGAGTACATCATGTGCATGATATTACCATATAATTTGAGTGAATGAAAATTTTAGAAACTACATGCAAAATAAATGATGAACATGGTTTGTGGGGACATAAATTTTGCATAAATTGGCTATCTAAATGGCTTGGTACTTCCATTTGTGTTTGGTCTTTGAATAACAAGATATAAAAACTTAAACTTTAATGAAAATTTAGACTCACCTCTATATTTTATTATTTTCCATGATTACAATCATATGTATGGACATTATGCACCATTGTATTTAAAAAAAATTAATAAATTATCAGTGCCCATTAAGACACATAGATTTGTCAAGAACCAATACCATGTTTTCTTCTTTTTGGCAAGTAAATGCTATAAATTTAAATTTGTATGGTTTAGCAAAAATGTTGGTAGAGAGATCTTGTTGTGGTGTTAACAGGTTAAATGTTTTTTGTCATTTAACAAAAAATCCTTTTTACATATAGTATTTGTATTGATATACATCACAATATTTTTGCAATCCCTTTTTCTCTATAGATATCAAAGCGTATGTTTGTTTAGAAACAAACCTACTAGACAATGTTATCACAGACATACAAGCCATTACAAATTTACAAGGATACATTGTCAAACTATATTTTCCATATGATAATGATGAAATAGAAGGTAAAAACTTTGTCATATAATGGATTTCATATGTATTAAAAGTAACAACATGTCCATGGTCAACAACAAGTCATAAAGTTGTCAAAATTTACAATGATTTTTCTTATTTGAATGACACATAAATTTTCTTTTTGAAATAAATACAAATCATATACACTATAAATAATTGATAATAAAACATAAAACTAAGGAAAAAATACAATGTTTTAAAGATTTGGTAGTCCCAATACCACAAAAAAATAGTCCTTGCTTCAGACATTGAAAATTACACATAAAAAGCTGACAGGGAAAAAAGTTATCTAGAATACTATTAGAAAAGCTATATAAAATTTCAAGAAAATAATTAGTGTAAATCCCTTATATGTTTTTACTATT
The DNA here is from genome assembly GCA_037957365.1 of Torreya grandis. Taxonomy (NCBI): domain Eukaryota; kingdom Viridiplantae; phylum Streptophyta; class Pinopsida; order Cupressales; family Taxaceae; genus Torreya; species Torreya grandis. The sequence goes on from JARHVA010010097.1 coordinate 64,209, forward strand.
TAAAATCAATCACATTTTAAGCATAATATGAAACTTTTAAAACAAGCATTAAAAGACATCTGACTTCAATTAATAGGGAAAACTAAAGTTATTTGTAAAAATAAAATATGTGCAAATTACAAATAGGCATTGAAAAATGGAATGGTTCCAAGATTTATAATGCTTATTAATATTAGATAGAAAAATGATTAAAACTATGCTTAGGCAATCAGATATTGAAGAAAGGCTTGTTGAATTGAGAATAACATTTGCACAAATAAGAGACATGGGATATAATAAACTATATATTGGTCTAAAAGCTCTGATTACCAATGTACCATCAAATGTTGATAAAATTCAAAAAGCACTACCCACACCTATAGATGAGAAAATAATAATTTATATAGATTTAAAGAGGCATTTTGAATTAAAAAACACATATCAACAAGGGGTTATTAAACCATAGATCATCATGAAAGCATTAAAAAAATTATGCACAAGAAAATTGTACAATGCTCACAATGTGTAGATTAAGGCTAATTAGAAACCACTTGTAGTTGATACTATAATGGACAATGTAAATAGAAATATTTCATTCAATAAATATGAGGTAGATATAGATAATTAAATAAGCATGTCTTTTAACACAAATGGAATTTATTCTAATGACACTCTTGTGCATGTTTTTATAGACTTGACATTGATTTCTACATTATAGGATAAAGTGGTTACAATTACACTAGCTAAAGATGATTGCCTCCTTAGCATTTTCAAATATAAGGCCTCTAAATAAATTAATTTTTCAAGAATTTTCTTTGGAAATGCTCATGATGAGAATATTGTGTCAAGATTTGCGTATCCAAAAATAACACATTGGGAACTATTACACAACAATAGTTAGTTGGCATATCACATCAAAAAAAATTAAATAAATTAAAATAATCATAGATCAGGTTTCAAAGATTATGTGGGTTCACATTAGAAAAGCCCAGCTAAAGGGATGAAATCTTGTAGCTACAAACATCAAATACAAACCCAGCTTGGAGGAATTACTTGAATCAGAAATTGGATACATGGATTTCAAAAAATATGTGTCTTGCTTGATTACATGCAAGGAATTAAAAATAATGCCTTTGACATGATACAACAATTAGGACCACCAAAATTATTCTTGAATATTATAAGTGTCGAACATCATTACAATCTATTGATAGATGCATTACAACTATTATATGTGAAGCATGCAAGAAATTTTTTGTTAGACTTGGTGACTTCAAAAAATATGATAATGCTTCATTTCTTAAAAAAAGGATTCAATTACATGCACACACTATCATAGGCACCATTTCAATGCATTAAGATAAATTTTATGCAACGATGAGTTTTTCCTCCAAAAATTCAATGATTTTTTGTGTTACTAAATTTCAACATACAAAAAATGCACATGACCATTGGCTAGTGTGTATAATATATACACCTATATATGAAAAGGATAAAAATTCAACAATTTTATATTTAATAGATAAATACATAACTTATGAAATTGATACTCTATAAAATGATGTGGAAAATTGCATAAACACCACCATACTAAGAGTTGTACGAGAAAAAAGGAAAAAAAAAATTAGGAATAATTTTCCATAATTGCCAATGTGACAAACAATAATACTAACACCAACTAAAATAGAAAATGATCTTTCAATTTCAGCATTGAAATAAATTATATGTTACTAAGTACAAAATCATACACTACTCTAGATAACTTCAATACATTTTTACATGACCTAGGCATGACCGAGCCCCAATACCTATAAATAATACAATAAAAAATTACACAACCTACTATTTTTCTTAAGTGCACACCATCATAAGTATGGAGTAATAGTTTTATAAAAGGTATGATATACATATGGAAAGCAATATAGATTTGTAATTTGTTTTAAATGCATATGCTATAGCAATATACTGTAGTTAATAAATGACAAAGGGAGATTCAAAAACAACACGTGTTCTTAGGAAAATACAAAAACAACATGTAAAATCATAAATAAATGGTATAAAAAAGTTATTTACACTTCGAAATGCAATGTTGAAATATTGACAAATGCATGTGCAACAAGTTGTTCACTTAGTGTTATCATCTTGATTAAACCATTATTCAATAATATATACTTTTATAAACATGTATTGTCTTCATGAATGAACATTTATCTTAAAACCCACAAATCTTCTTAAACATGAGCCAAATAACTTTAAAGATGTAATGTGTCATTCTATTATAGACAATTACATAACTCGTCTTAATACCATATACCATGTTTGTTTAGATGAGTTTGATTCTAACCACCATAAAAATAGAAAGTGATTTAAAATGAAAAAAATGACATGTTATATACTTTTTTAATTAAAAAAAAACATCTTGACATTGAAAACTATTGTCGTTAATGGTAATTTTTTAATTTTCCATTTCAAAACAGTGAGACTAATCTAAAACAAGATCTTGAAACATGGAAATAAGAATTCAATTCACAAGTAAATATCATTAAGAAAAATCAATCTAAGCTTAACTATGACATAAATCCATATTTGGGAGACATAGAACATGTTTCCTTTGAAATTGATTTTGATACGGAGAAAGTATTGGAAACTATAAATTGGTTATGTAAAGAAAATAACGTGAAATATGAATATGATCTACATATGTACTTCCCATTAACAAATTTTGCATCAAGATATCATATGTCAAAACAATTTTAATTTATTCCTCATCTATTTATTTTTAACGATGTTGAATACTATAAACATAGACAAACCCTGATTGAAGAGAAATAAGAAATTGTAAAAAAACATTGCTTGTAAGAATAGTACAAATAAAAATAAGCCACTATACCAATTTTCAATATAAGGTGCATGCACAAGAAATACTTTAAAAAAAAATGTATCTATGAAATTCTAACTTTCATCTACTCTCAAACTATTTAAAGTGATCCTTGTAAACCAAAGGGTCTTGTACTTGCATACATAGGAAAAACTACATAAAATGTTGGAGGAGTCATATTACGTTCAACATTTCTATTGCCATTTGATAATTCAAAACTTATTCCATTGAGAACTAAATCTCTATATGCATTGTCCAAACATTAAAATCAATTACACATATTAATAATTGCTGATATCTCACTTGTAGGAGCAAGAATGCTATATCATATTGATAAATGTCTACATGACATAATATGACTACTAACCATGTTTTTGGTAATGTTGACATGATATTTTATGAAAAATATTATTATGTGAAACTTGTAAATTATTATTTGATCTTTGAGTATCCAAAAATCAATAGTGAATTGATTTTGTATTCATTTTGTCAAGAAAATATATTTTTTTATTAATTACATCAACCCATGCACCAAAAAGATGAAAATTTTATCTCAATACTAAATAGATTATGAACATGTTCACATAAAAATAGGATATAGAATGTATTAATAAAAAAACTTAAGACCATCCCCAAATGATCCTTCATTTCCATATCTTTTTACTTGAATAATGATGTGAAATACCACAATAACAAAATGTTGGATCTTGTTCCACACAATGAAATTGTTATCCATGCAATAGATAAATAAGAAGATACATACAATGAAATATAGGGATATGATAATGTTGTATGATTACCTATAAAAATCATACTAAATCCTAACATGTCATTTGGTCTTTTTTTTGGGAATTATGATATGCAATATGGAATTGTTAATGGTTCTGATGGCATATTCAAACTATATAACAAAGAAAAAAATAATGACAATATCTTGATTAAATTTAATGATATTAACATCGGAAGACTACAGAGAAAAATACATGTTCATATCTACAAATATCATATTTATTTGTCTTGGACTCATATATTTTGAATTTATAGACCATTTCACATGCCGACCTACAAAAAATAATTAATAGTGAGATGCTAATTTCCAGTCCAGTTAGCATATGCATGTACAATACATAGGTCATAGGGTCTCACCATGGAAGGTGTTGCATTCAAGCCATTTTTTGTCAAGATACATGGCTTAGCATATACAATTTTATCTTGTGTGAAAATCATAGTCCCATTATATTTGCCAAATCCCAATGTACATAAAAAGTTTATTATTAATAACAAAATCACTATTGAAATTTCAAAACTAAAATCAAATTAAAAATGGAAGTTTGAACATATCCTCAAATCAAATGTATTGACTTAATTTGTTATTATATGTTTCTTGAATACTCATAGCATCAAATCCCATCTATAAAACTTTATCACTAACCATGACTTCATTAGATGTGAGATATTGTGTTCACAACAAACATACATTGTAAATGCTAAGTGATTTAATCTTAGCTTGAATTTCTTGACCTATAACTTGGTATATAATGTCCATGGTATTATGATATGGGTGAAAAAGAATGTAATCATTTCAAAACCAATTCAATCTATATTAAATGAGGTGGAATCATTAAAAATAACTATTATGATATGAGTAAAAGAATTTATAATTGTTAATATCTATTCATACCCATCAGCTTGGATATTGAATATCATCAATGTTATTTAAAAAGCATTGTTAAATGCAAATACATCCAAATATATTTGTATTCTAGGATACTTTAACATTGACATGTATATTTCTAATAAATCAAGTACACTACTTTCAAATAATATGTCAGGTTAAAATATGCATTTCTTACCACATATACATAAGCAATATCTGAATAAAATCATCAATCATGTTTAGATAAATAGTACAAGACAAACTAACTAGATTATATCAATAGAAACATATTGGATTGGCCATAATGTCATATGTGTTTCCATAGATAATAATACTTAGTCATTAGGATTTAAAATATGCCAACCCATGAAATATGTTTTTCCTTGTTTAAATCATTTTTTCTAGTGCATAAATTTAGCCTATGTTGATTGCATTTGTATATGCATAAAACCTAGGATAAAGCATATTTTTCCATATACCTAGTTTGTTTGGTGATTAAAAATTGCATAGACCTTTCTTCATAGCATTTTTTTCATGTACAAAACTATGATGCAAATCAAAAAAGAACTGATGTTCAATCTTAACAAACAAAGGACAAGACATTGAATCAAAGAAAATCTAGCCAACAAGAAATAGATCAAGAACAAGGAACTATTGTATATGGTATAGATCAGACAAGTTGTTCTAAACAATATTTGTAAAAAAGGTAATCCATGAATCATTTTTTTTGTTTTTTTTGTTTTCTTTAAAATGCATGTTTGCGCTATACACAGAAAAATATCAACTTTTTGTGCTTTAATTTTGTCATCATTCTGTTAAAAAAGGAAAAACATTTATTATTCCTTATCCCAACACACACACAAAATTAAATCCTTCATTCATAATAATGGGCATTTGTGATGGTAAAATCACTTCTAAATTTTAAGGAGATATTTTAATAATTGGACCTACCCATGCTATAAATCCTAGTTCTACAATTAAGCCTTAGATATTGCATATTGACTTGGAATATGTTCATGGGAAGATGAAAATAAAAATGAACATTAGAAATAAATTAATTTAAAATTTTGAAACATATATATCTTTAGGTAAAAGTATCTATGTCTCTAAGTTCTTGATCAAGGAAAAGACAAAATATGAAAGAGGGGATGCTGCATTTTACATAGTATTGACTAAAAAATTGAATATTAAGAACATAATTATGGTTTTCAAGAAGCATAAACTTATAATAGATCATGAAATTAATGATATAATAGACTCAGATGATTCATTTTCAAT
>JARHVA010010097.1:75000-145000 GCA_037957365.1 Torreya grandis
GTTAAAAAAGAAATTAATCATTTATTAACAATATTATATTATAAGAAATATAACATGAAAAGTTTCTAAGACAATGTTATACATGTTAGATTGATCATCGATGTGCTTTTGATTTGCATTTCATATTGTAATATATAAACATAGTGCATTTCATTTTATGCATTTTTTATTTGTATTTCCTTAAATCTTATAAAGATTCATATAAAAATATATACATGCTCAGGCACATGTAACTATACTTATTATACATTTATGTACTATTTCTATTGTTACTTTTCTAACATAAATATGCATATACATATTTATAATGAATCCTTATAACTTGACCATAACATGATCATATTCTGAAACAATCTGGTTTTGCCATAACTCATTTCTCATACATGTTGATAGGAATTTAACATTTATCAACCAACATTTATATTTTTACATTAATAAAAGTATCAGCTATTCTTATGCATACCGATACATATTGATATATTTATATATCCCATCATAGCAAGCAAAATAGAATTTAGTCATTCTAAGCCAAAGTTCACTATTATTATTTCAAATGAATATACACCTATAGTTGAACCCCCTTCATATACTTATAATAAGACACATCAAATTAAAAATTGTTTAAATTAATAACAATATAATTATTTATAGCACAATATACTTTATTCACTTCTTTCCTTATATCAAAGAATTTTTATATCTAGTGTGCACACGCATGCACGCACGCGCGCACACACACACACACACACCCTTTTCATCAAAATATTGTTAATATGAAATATATACTTCATTGAATTTCTCAAAATCACAATATTTTTGTCCATTCAAAGAAATCATTTTGATATTGATAAATATCATAAATACTCAACATCAAAATTTATTATATTGAAGACACCGTATATCAAATATTTATTTTAAACTAGATAAATTAAACATGTAAACGATATTTTAATGGGTGAATGCAACCATATTCAAGTTGATACAACAATAAAATAAACCCACACTTCCAAATCCCAAGCTAATGCAAGTCTATATTTTATTGTCTTTTGTAATATCCTATCCATAAATAAAACATTAATTGTAACGTGTTTAAGTAAATAAATATAATTAATATATTCCAATGTATGAATTTGTATAATTAAACATTTATTCAAAGGGTTTTTTTTACCTTTTTTTAACTTTTTGTAGTTTGTACAGGTGCACTCTTTCATTAAACCTTTGGTTATTTATTCCCTACATGATATTAAATAATGTAGTAACTAAAAACTCTCATCATCAATTGATATTTTCATCAAAATGTCGTTATTATGAAATATATTCTTCATTGAGTTTCTCACAATCACAATATTTTTGTCCATTCAAAAAAATCATTTTTACATTAATAAATATTATAGATACTCAGCATCAAAATTTATTATATTGAAGACATCATCTATCATATATTTATGTTATTTTAAACTATAAAAATTAAACATGTAAAGAAAATTGTAATGGTTAAATACAACCATATTCAAGTATATACAACAATAAAATAAATCCACACTTCCAAATCCCAAGCTGATGCAAGTCTATATTTTATTGTCTTCTATAATATCCTATCCATAAATAAAAAATTAATTGTAATGTGTTTAAATAAATAAAAATAATTAATATGTTATAGTGTATGGATTTTTATAATTAAACATTTTATTCAAATGGGTTTTTACCTTTTTTTCCTTTTTGTAGCTTGTGTAGGTGCACTCTTTCATTAAACCTTTGGTTATTTATTCCCTGAACAATATTAAATAATGTAGTAACTAAAATTTCTCAAAATCAATTTATTTTTTCATCAAAATATTGTTAATAGGAAATATATTCTTCATCGAATTTCTCACAATCACAATATTTTTGTCCATTCAAAGAAATTATTTTTATATTGATAAATATCATAGATACTTAGCATCAAAATTTATTATATTGAAGACACCGTATATCACATATTATGTTATTTTTAATAAATTAAACATGTAAAAACATTTTAATGGGTAAATACAACCACATTCAAGTTGATACAATAATAAAATAAACCCACACTTCCATATCCCAAGCTGATGTAAGTCTATATTTTATTAGCTTCTACAATATCCTATCCATAAAGAAAAAATTAATTGTAATGTGTTTAAATAAATAAATATAATTAATATATTCTAGTGTATGAATTTGTATAATTAAACATTTATTCAAAGGGATTTTTACCTTTTTTTTCCTTTTTGTAATTTGTACAGGTGCACTCTTTCATTGAACCTTTGGTTATTTATTCCATGCACAATATTAAATAATGTAGTAACTAAAAATTCTTATCATCAATTGATTTGATATTTGTATTTTAGAAACGTGTCTTCTTGTAAATTTTTACCTTGTGTTGTTCTCATGGAGGCACCAAGATACAAAGTTGTATCTTAGGTTTTTGTGTTGGAGAAATAAAGTTGTAGAGTTGTGTTATGAATTGTTTTAATTAAGACATAAACAAACAAATAAATATATTTTTAGTATTACAAATAGTTGATAAATATAAAATTTATATAATTGAAAAAATACACATGATATTAACTTACCTTCTTCAACTTGTAATGTGTCATATTAATTGATTTTATTTTCCATTAGTATTATTTCTTCACTTGAATGCAATGCCATTAGTGCTACATACTAAAATATTGCTAAATTGTTAGGTTTGAAAAATAAATCATACAAGTTAAAATATTATTAAGATATTATATTTGAAAAATGAAGTATGATTATAAAATAAATCAAAAATATTATTCACCTAGTGTTGATGAAATCGATTGTTCTTGTATTTGGCTATGAATTTGTCAAATAATTTTGAAATTAAACATTAAAAATTGGTTTTTCTTCAGTTTCTATAATGCAAGATAAAGTCCTTTGTAATTATGTACAAACACACATCGATATAACTCCTGTATATACCCCTAAACATAACATGTATCTAAATTATTAAAATTAGAGATAAGCCTCTTCTAAAAAATGTTATCTATTTCATTACTGAATGGCTTTCCTATTTTGTGTGAACTAATCATATGAAATGTTGGTACTTCTTTATTGATGTAAACACCTTCCTATAATTTTATTTGTTGTGAATGAAGGATGAAATATTCAAGCTAAAAATTATTGGAATCCTAAGAAAAATTGATACTTGTAATATGAGTCCAATTGAATCCATTACTATCTAGACCCCAAAGTATGACACCCATTTTTTACATATAATGGAAATCACCAACACACATATTTTTGAGAGATTTATTAATGCCATAAAAATGTTCAAGTTTGTAAATGATTAATACATTGAAATTTCCAAAAAGAAAATTATCAATCAATGCCTAAATAAATAGGCAAAGATGATCTTCCTTAAAATATTCAATGAGATTCAAAATACCAATAATTATCAAATCAACATTCACACCAACAATGAACATTGCACTAAAATATTCTAAAATGGATGGCCAAAGACATGGGGACTATAATGGTAGCTGAATATTTTTGTATATATTATAGGAAGCTGACCTCCATCACTATCAAGATATTTTCTCAATATGCTTATTGAATCTAGAGAAATGCTTCCCAATTTTTTTCTTTTTTTGAAATACCTTCACTCAAGACACATAAATCATCAAACCTTTTTCACATAAATTGTAAAATGCTCCATTACCATTTTAGGTGTGATTATTTTTTCTAATGGTAATGTCAAGTCATGGTTGATGAAATAATCTACAATTTTTGATAATATGTTACTTTTCAGCTTCACTTTTTTTCACCAAATATCCATGTTCTTGTACCAAGGAGTTTTTAAGAAGGAAATAGACTCTTTTTCCAATAAATATTCTAGTTCTATTTTTTATTTGTATAAAAGCCTTTGAATATTTTTAAGTACTGTTATACTGATCATAATTAAATCTTGTTTATCTAAACTAGGTAAAGTACAACTTTCAAAGAAATCAAACACCTTAGCAAAACAATCCTAAATGGGTTGTTCCATGAAAAGAAGCCATTTTATCTTGTAAAATTGTTGTTTTGAAAAATTCATTTGTCTGAGCAAGTGTCTATCTTGTTCGTGTATTTATTTCATCTTTTTTTCATGTTTCAAAATTCTTCCAACCTCTCAATTGGGTAAATTCACGTGCATATCAAACTCTTTCTAAAAACAAAGCCTTATAAATTGTTTCATTGGCTTCATTATATTGGTTACATATTTTATGAATAATATGGAATGGAGTACAAGTTTTTGAAAGTCTTACCCTTCTAACATAATTGTTTTCTCAATGATAGTGAATTATATTCCTCCTCTAAAAGAAGTCTTTGTTGTGAAATAATTGTGTGTTGGCCATCTGCAATTTTAAACCTTATAGTTTTTTTCTCTATCATATCTTAAAGGATTTATTTTGATTTAATAATATATTGAAGCTTATTTGGATTAAAAATAATTAACAAATCATCCTTCATAAGAACCTCATTATATATTAAAAATGAATGAATTATAGCATTCACCCCTATTTCATTCAGATTTCTTATTTTGATATTAGCATCCCCCAACTCACATAGCTCTATTGGAATGTTCAAGGCATAATTTATAGAGGAAATATACTATGTAGATAATTTATTGTGTGTCTGATTAGAAGTTTATGTCAACAAAAGAAAATTAATCTTTTGTTTGATTTTAGTTTTCTCCACTGATGTGAGTAATTGTATGGTCTTATTCAAATTTGCATACAAATATGTTTCCTTTTCTTGTTTTATTTTCTTCAATATTTTTTCTATCATGATTTTAGGGTATCTTAAATACATGTTTACATGGTGGCAAGTATGAAATTTTGTTACCCCTTGTTCATGGTTTTCTTTCAACATATTTAGTATTCTAATTACCAAATTATCTTTATATATCAATCCTGACATTTCAAAGTTGTCATAGTTATTAAAATGAAACCCAAATGTTTCAAAAGAAGGAGACTTTTTTTTGTCATTTCCATTTTACTACGCATGAATTTATTTAAATTAATTATATCATGATGGAGAATTCCCTCTTCTTCATTTCATACTTCTAGTTAGAATTGAAGGGCATATTCGAGTTATTCCTTATCATAGGTAAGGATTATTTTAATCTAAGAATATTTTTTTCTAGATATAGTGCTAAAAAAATAAATATCTACATGCATAGTTGGCATATTAAAAAAATCAAAATACCAATCAAAAAGAGGAATTTTGTCAGCACCATAAAATGGAAGATGGTGATATGGATTTAATTTTACCTTTGGTATTTTAAATGATACTATATACAAATTATCTTGGAGTGGGGAATTATTCTACCTTTTAAGTGTGGAAATCCCTTTCTCACCCAAAGACATTTTACAGAAAAATTGAAATGATTTAAATATTGATCTTTTGTAAAATGTAAATTGCATAGTGCATCAGTTACAAAATTATTTGTGATTAAGTAGTGATTAATTATGTATCAACAAATGTGAATTCTAAAATAAAATACAAAATACATATTACATCTTCATAATATATACACTATATCTCACTTACACTAATAATTTATGACCGAACCAAAAAAAATTATATGTAAATAGCTATAAAAATCATTCAAATTGGAGGGCCTAAAAGATGACTATACATTTATAACATATCACACACCTACGATTATAATATGATGTGAAAAAGAATCCAACATAAAATGTTTTAAAGGAGAAATATGAGGGAGATGCATGTTTCTAATATGTGTCAAAATGCCCATCAACATGAACCTTCAAGGTATCTCTTGGGAGATACCTTTCAAACATGCACAAGAGTGAATTTTTATTTCAAGGTATTATTGGCCAAATTTGGCCTAAATACAAAGCTTCTACCTAGATAGATCAGTTGTGTAAAGTTATTGATTGACCAAATGATCAATTGACCTGAGCAAGTGAAGAAGATGGATCAAACTGTCATCAAACATCACGTAGAAATGGAAAAGTCAATCTAGTTGAACACTTCATAATAAACATGGGAGGTTTACTAGAGATAAAATAATGCATGGGCATGTTGTTTTTCATGCCTTGAACATTTCTCTACAAAATTTGTATCTTGATGAGTTTTTTATCTCAAGATATAGGTCTTTAAAGTTGAACTTACAAAGTGGGATGTTTGTAGGGACATTAAGTTAAAGCTTCATGAAATAACCATTTGAATTACAATGTTCCAAGGATGAAAATATGGCTGAAAAGTATCAAAATATGGCTTGATCAGATCATAGATCAATATCACATGGGAAATTAATAGGCTAAAAAGTTCTTAGAACAAGATCAACATTTGGCATTTGATCAGATCAAATATTTAACAGTGCACATCAAATGATAAGGATAGTGCACCTAAATATATCTATGGTGCACATTTAATTGTATGATCAAAGAGCAATTGTGATTAATGGGTCAAAAAGTTAATAAATATTGAAGATAAATCTATAGTTACTAAGTCTCATGAGTATGGTAACTATCAAGTAAATAAATAGTATGCATTCAACCCATGTATTAGTGTACATAAGGTCAAAAAGTTAATGATATCAAGATGAATGTGAGACCACCATGTAGCATAAGCAAATTAAATCATGGTGCTAACATTAGGATCCCATGGAAGCACATGGAGCTAACAAATGTCATAATCTAGAAGGCCTGATTTAAGATCAATGGCTAATATTAAAATTCAAATCCTTGAAGCTTAAAATGAATATCAAATGAAGTAAAAATCAAAAAAGAGCAATATTTAAAGGGATAATGTCACCATTAAATCTCAATCTCAATAATTGATTGATTTTTCATCTATAAAAGACCTATTCTCAAATATTGAATTAGGGACAAACATGTGACTATGGAGAAGTGTTTTGTCCTTTGACATGGTCATATCTTAAACTAGCATATACTTGTAGCCACTAGAAGTAGACTTAAGCATGGCTTTGTCAAGTATATGGATATGAGGACTTTGTCTTCATAATGAAAGCAAGTGGAAGACAATGTATAATCCTATGATGAAGATCTAGTGTTTAGAGAAATTATTTGTAAGATTAATATATTTTTAGGGTGCCTAAAGGATTTTTTCCCATAGTAAAGTCATGAATAATCATAATTTGGCAAACTTATGTCCTCTAGGATGTCACTCAAACAATGAGAATATTTGGAGGTTGTTAGAATAAATGAAGGCTATTTTGTCTATGATGTGTTATTCTTAATTTGATCAAAAGGTGGTGGAGCATTCTTTGAATGGTGATGGAAACTCAATTAATGATCTCAAATGGTATGCTCCCCCTCTCTCTCCCTTTTCTCCTATATCTTTTATTATTTTCCATTTGTAAGCTCTCTCACTTTTGATAAGAAATTCTCTCTCAATTATGAAGAGTAGAGACTCTCATTTGATAAGTCTAAAACCTATCAATATTTGTATGAAATACATTTTAAAACAATAAATACCTTCTTTACCTATCTCTCCCCTATTAAATGTATGTTTCAAAGCTTGTGCATGATGACATTGTGAAGGAGAATCTGCCATGCCCTTTTTCCTTATTTTTAGCTCATTTCTAGGTGTCTTCATGTTAGTTGTAGGTATAAGTTAGCGTTATTTCTATCATTGATGCAAGATCTTAGTGAGGCTTAGAAATCCTCTTTTCCTTCATTTATTTCTTCCTAAACGTAGTTTATGAAACATTTATTCCACTAGATAAGTTTTATGAGAATGTGTCAGTTAACACTGTTTTATGCTCTCTTAGTGTTTACTTCATGCTTATGTGAGTTCTCATTTTTATTTGGTGCATCAACTTTTTATCCTTTTCAAGAGCCCTTTTCCCCTTTATAAACCTTTTCCCTATGAAAACATTAGATTAGGTGGTTCATCAAGAGGAATTCAAGCTTATTTAGAAGTTCAACCCTGTTATAGGATACCCACAGCTTGGGGTTATTCCCATAGTATGATTGGGATTGGAAGAGCCTAAAGAACTCTTCCATATGGGTGAAATCTTACACTATAATAGTTTTTCAAACACTTGGTAGGACTTACTACAATATTAACTAGTGAAGATTTTTGGTGTTCTCTTCATCCAATCAACCTTTGGAGGCAAGTGTTTAAACATCAATGGTAACTCTGAGCATATATCATCTAGTTTAAGCAGCCTAACAAATTGCCTAATCATCATAATCCAGTATGTATAATCAACCATATTTTGATTAGTATGCTTATTCTTTACCTCATCATCATACTTATCAAGAAAATAATGTTTATGTGTTCCCCCCAAGTGGCCCTAAAATAGCCTATCAGAGCTATCATGGCCTTTGCCCTCCTCCCACCCCTATATATGACTAAGGTAATCCTCCTTTTAATTCAAATTATTCTTCTAATTCCCCTTATCAAGACCAGGATTATCTTATTACATCTTTTTTATGAGTCAAGAAAGCATTATCAATTTATATTGAGTTGATAAGGGAGATTGGTAGGGTTTGGAGTTTTATCCAGTCATCCCTATCCATGTTCTACAAGAGGCAAGGAGTGCTCTTAAGTTGGTCAAAAACAAATGGTTAGTTTGTAGGGTGAATAATGGTCATCTTATAGGAATGAGGACATAGTAATGATGAGAAGCATGATCTATAACATAGCTAGTGTGATGATATCTTATGAATATTAATATGATCATTTGGATTAGTCTTATGTGTCCCCACTCCAAGAGCATCAATCTCAACCTTCAAGAGTTCCTGTTCAACCACCTAGCCAACCTTGTCAAATTCCATCCTTGTCAAAACTTAGAAAGGCAATACTAGACTAAGGTAGAACAATCATGAAAATTAATGAGGGGGTTAAGCTTGGACAAGATTTCCCCATTCATACCATGGATTAGATAACGATATTCCTGTAAGAGTTTCTGAATGTGTGGGAATCCATTGATGAAGCTGACTATCCATAGATTGAGAAGCAAGAATTGAAAGGGTGGGTATTATCCATAAAAAAAAGTGTTTGAGAAGTGGAATAAAGACTATGTCAAACCTAAGCCAATTAGTTTAAACTCTTCTACCCCTATGCCTATTCCCACTCTAGAGCATGAATCCATTCCATCATGGATCTTCTCCAACACATTCAACCCTAGCTATGTCATGCCCTCACTTGTGATACCACCATCTCTTAAAACCATTAAAAAAGAATAAAAAGTGTGTGTTCCCTATTAATTCCCATTATGGAAGTCAATTTGAAAAGGCATAAAGGAGGAGATGTTAGTTGAGGCGGTCCAAGAACTAGTTTTGATAAAGGAAGAGTTAGTTGTGCAAAAAATAAATCAAACAACCATAGCTCATCACGATGAGCTTGGTGTAAAATTATTCCTAAGACTCTCTCTCATTTCCTCAAGAGCCACTAAAGAGACCAGTCAAAGTCCCTAGCTAGAAGGATAACCTCCTAAACTGTAAGCAAGGTGAACTTCTTCACCCTCCCACCATCTCCCTCTTAGAGAAAGAAACTATTTTACAAAGGATAGAGGAGAAGCTTGAAGTCATAGGTGATCTTGAAGAGGATAGTTCAAGTGTCTATGATGAGGATATCATAATATGCAACCAAATTCATAAGGAAGAACATGTTTCAGATGTTAAGTTTCAATAGTTTAATGAGCCATAAGAGCAAAGCCTTTATGAACCAATTATGGAGGTCAATGTCAGCTCAAACAACTTTGAAGATCAATGGTAGCAATTTTTCTCAAATTTATTGAGTGAAATGGAGAAACTTAGTATTACAAACTTTCCTAATGAGGTCAATCCTCAAGTTGAAAATAGAGCAAATCTTGAATGGAATACTGAAGGTCCATTCTACATAGATGAAGAAGAGGATCAGAACTAAGTGCCTGAGATTGGTCCACTTCAAGATGAGGTGTCAATTGAGGAAAACTCATATATGTTGGAGCTAGAGGAAAGAAAATTATATCTTGAGAAATATAGATGTGATATTTCAAACCTTAGATGGTTAAATCAACCCACATTTGTAGTTAAAAAATAAGATGAAATCTTGACTAAGATTGATGAAGGAGACGTCTGAAGTGTTTAAGGGATATAGTTTAAGAAGCATAGCAATGAAGAGCTTGAAGAGTTATGGTAGTATTTCAATGCCATAAACAAAGATTTTGAAGAGGTTAAGAGACATGTCCTTCCTCCAAAACATTATGATCATGTTACTCTAGGCATGATCATTGCCAATTTGCACAAGGACAAGGTTAAAGAACATGGTTTTTTTAAACACCAATTGAACCAAGTATAGTTGCTCTTAAGATCCTGAATGAAGTCTTCATGCAAAGATTTCTCAAGAGTATTGAGCAACATCAAGAAAGTGTTCTTCTAGTCTAACATGAAACAAACTTGGAAGACTTAGACTAGTATGTCTACATTGAAGACATGTTTATTTCATTTCATCTATTAGAAAGCATATCAAAAGTATTGGCCATCAATCTACTTGGTCCACCAATTTTGTTACATCCAAAGCAAGGTATTTTTCATCTTGGTTTGTTACAAGTGAATGATACTAAAATTTTCCCATTTGACCCAGGAGGGAGGTTCTAGTAAATTATTGTATAATATTGTATATATTATTAGATTTCATGATTCTCTCTAAGTTCCTATATGCAAATTTATTTATTAAGATAGCTATTTTTTATTTCCTCTAAGTGTCTACATGTACTTTCCTTTATTTTTTTTGTTCTTGTTGTTTCAAGAGTATCTAGTGGTTGGATTCCAGTTTTAGCCTTAAATTAATATGTTGAATGAGAGAGGAGAATCCATGCCCAATGGATCAAACTAGGCAACTAGTCTAGGTTCTTAATCATAGTAGACATGCTTCCTTGTGAGTCACAAAAGATGTTGGCCAAATTTGGCTGACATAAAAAGCTTCTACCTAGATAGATCAGTCGAGTAGAGTTCTTGATTGACCAAATAATAAAATGACTTGAGCAAATGAAAAAGATAGACCAGACCATTATCAAACATCATGATGAAATGGATAGGTCAGTCTAGCTGCACACTTCATGATACACTTGGGAAGTTGACTAGGTATAAAGGAATGCATGGACATGATGTTTTTTATTTATTGAACATTATCTACAATTTGTTTATCTTGATAATGTTTTTATCTCAAGATATAGGTCTTTAAAGTTGAATTTTTAGAGTGGGACATACATGGGGACATCAAGTTAAAGCTTTGTGAAATAATCCTTTGAATTCAAATGTTCTATGGATGAAATCATGGCTGAAAAGTGTTAAAATATTGCTTGATTAGATCATAGGTCAATGGCACGTAGGTAGTCAATAGATCTAAAAGTTCCTAAAATAAGATCAATGATCAACATTCGATAAAATTAAAGATCTAACAGTGTGCATAAATTGGTAAGGCCAATGGGCCTAAATAGATCTAAATTTTGAATTTAATCATGTGATCAAAGATTAATAGTAAGTGATGGGTCAAAAAATTAGTGAATCTTGAAGATAAATGCACTATTACCAAGTGTCAAGACCATGGTAACTATCAGGTAATGAATGGTATACATTCAAGCTATGCAAATGAATATTGATGGTGCACGTAAGGTCAAGAAGTCAATGAACTTGGGGTAAATGTGAGGCTTCTACATGGTTTAATCACATTAGATTGTGAATATGATATCAAGATCTCAAAGAATAATGTGGACATGAAAAATGTCATAATATGGAAGGCCCAATTTAAGATTACTGACTAATATTAAAATTTCAAGCCTTGAGGCTTCAAATGAAGATAAAATGCAGTCAAAGTCAAACAAGATCAATGTTTCAAATGGATAAGGTTTCCATTAAATCTTAGTCTCAATAATCGATTGATTTTTTTATCTTTAAAACACCTATGCTTAGATATTAAAGTAGGGGCAGATGTGTGACTATGGAGAAGTGTTTTGTCCTTTGACATGGTTATATCTTTGACCATCAGGTACTTATAGCCACTAAAAGTAGACTTGGGCATGGCTCTATCAAGTAAATAGACATTAGGACTTTATCCTCATAATGAAATCAAGTAGAAGTCAATGCAAAATCCCATGATGAAGATCTAGTGGTTAGATAAAGTAACTAGAACATTAATAGAATTTTCAAGTGCCTAAGGGTTTTTCCATATTAAATTCATGACTCATCACTATTTATTAAACTATTATCCTATAGAATTTTTCTCAAACTATGAGAACTTTCAAAGGCTATTGGGACAAATGAAGGTTATTTTTCCTATGATGTGTTGTTTTTGATTTGATAAAAAGGTGGTGAAACATTCATTAAAAGCTCATGGTAGATAAATTAATGATCTCAAATGGTGTGCTCCCCCCTCTCTGCCCTTTCTCCTATATCTCTTATTCTTTTCCATTTGTAAACTCTCTCACTTTTGATAAGAAATTATCTCTCAATTCTGAAGAGTAGAGACTCTCATTTTATAAGGATAGACCCTATTGAAATTTTTATGAAAGACCTCTTAAATTAATAAAGACTTTCTTTACCTATCTCTCCCCTATGAATTTTGTGTAGTAAAGCTCATACATGATAGCATTGTGAAGGAGAATCTCCCATGCCCATTGTCCTTCTTTCTTGTTCATTTCTAGGTGTTTTCAAGTTAGTTAAAGGTCTAAGTTAGTGTTATTTTTATCATTGATGCAAGCTCTCAGTGAGTCATAGAACTCCTCTTTGCCTTCATTCAATACTTTTTGAACCTAGTTTATGAAACACTTATGAAACTATCTAAGTTTTGTGAGATTGTGTGAGCTAGCATTGTCTTATGCTTCCTTAGTCTTTACTTCATGCTTATGTGAGTTCTCATTTTTATCTGGTGCATAAATTTGTAGCCTTCTTAGGATCCCTTTTCCCCTTTATAACCCTCTTCCCTATGAAAAAATTAGTTTAGGTGATTCACCAACTGGAATTTACCTTCTCTAGAGGTTTAACCCTATTGTTTCTCTTAATTTCTACTCACTTCTTAATTTTGAAAGAAGATAAGAAACTAGTAATAATGGTGTGGTAGAAATACCTAGTTTGTGATGCATGCATAATTTAGATGAAGATGGTTAACTCCTCTTTGTCTTGGAAGGAATAACCTATAGATAAGAAATCACTAACAAAGGGGTTGTTCGCAAGATAGTTGGGTCGACTTCGTAGTGTAAGCTAGATCCAAGAAGCATGGGTTCGCTAGGAGGTTGTCAATCCACTCTTGATAATAAGTAAGTTGATATAGATAAATAAAAGGTAATTCCATATAAAAAATTAAATGAAAATATAGGAATAAATTAGAATGCTTGTTTAAAAATGACTAAATATAGTAAAAGTGGGTCAATACTCATGCTAAAGTGGGTGATGTCAGGGTTGAAAAATTAGAAAAGGGTCTATGAAGAGGTAGGAACATAGAAAGTTAGATTTTAGTTGGGGGTAAGGGGTTGAAAATAACTTAGTATTTTTTGACATGGTGACTATTAGTAGTTTGGAAAATTATCAATGGTTAAGCTGATTATCATTGGTTGGGTAATTATTGATGGTTGGCGTGACTGTTGGCGGTTATGTTAACCATTGATGGTTACCTATGGTATTAAATAAATACTTAGAAAATATTTCTAAAATGGATGAATGATCTAATAATGGTTTTATTAAGGATATGAAAGTTAGGAAACAAGGTTTAGATAGGAATGATCAGGTTAGGTTGGTTAGAAATCTAATGAAATAAAAAATAAGTAGAATATACCTATAGCTTGCTAGTTGGTTGATGGTTGAAGGTTGGTGAAATTTTGCTAGATTAGTAGTACTTTGGCCTAAAAATCTAATTTGGTAGAGTTTTGGGTCTCTTTTAATTTTTTTGAGTTACTAAATGAAGATTAGATGTTGGAGAGATTGATTACCTGTATGCAAGAAGATTTGATAGCTTGAACCTGGATCCATTTCACCTTCTACTCCCTACCTTTTATATGCAAATACAGATGGAGGATAAATGTTTCCCTAGAGGGTGAGGTGTTGATCACAATGCATGGAAGTTCATTAGCACTGCATAAGTCAAACATATTGAATTATGTCTCATTATCTTACACACAGTTGGTAATGTGTTAAAAAGGTGAGGACCTAACTGTTGATGGTTAGGCTAAGCATCGATAGTTAAGATGACCATTGATGATCAAGTGTCTAAATGAAAACGGGTCAAGAAAAGGGGTTTAAAAATGTTTGTTTAATGTTCTTTTTAATAAGTTGGTGAATTTAGTTAACTAGGTAGTCAACTAGACTCAGGGTTTGATAGGGTCAAGAAGTGTCCCAAGGCATTTTGATATCTAGTACGTTTTTCTAGTGTTTACATTTTACACATAAAATGCAACTAAGTGTGATAGTAAAGATCATGTAAAGACTACAATTACCAATGTTTAAAAAAAATGAGGTTAGTTCTAGAAGGATAATTGATAGGGTAATCAGTCCATAGCATTGGTCATAGTTGATCAGGTGACTCTATAAGTCTCCTAGATAGGGTCAATGTTTTTATAGGTGTATGAGGTAGGAAGTATTCCCTTGAAAAACACAAATGACCTAGTCATGCACAAGGTGGTGCAAGTCCAAATGTTCAACATGACAAGGTTGGTCAGTATAGTCAAAAAAACCAATGTAAGGTTCATCATAAAATATGTGAGTATTTAGGTAAAAAATGGCCAACATTGAGGTGAACATGGTCAAATGGTTTGTTAAAGAAGGGTAATTTCTAAAAGTTAAAGTTTTTGTTTGGGGGAGATTAGGTGATCTCAAAAATTGGCATTTAGGTTCAATGCCTATAAAAAGGTTCAAAATTTGGGACCCTGACCATTGACAGTCAGGGGTTCCTAGTGTCAACCATTGATGGTCACCCTAACCATCAAAGGTTAGGGGAAAACATTAAAAATACATAGATAAAAAGTGAAAAAAAATCAATTTTAACAAGTTTGACCTTCATGTTTTCCATTCTCTAGTTAGTTTGCATTTTAGCATTTTGCTGTGAGAGTTGACTGAGAATTAGGGTAAGGTATCAATTATGGATTGGTTGAGTTTGTGTTTGTTGAGGTGATTATTGGGGACTAGCTTGTAGGGTGGATGAAGATGTGGTCAAGAAGCTGGATGTGGGCTCCAACCTCGACAACAATCAAGGAATGAGGTAGGTGATGTTTTGAAATTGTTAGTTAGTTGATTTGGTTGTTGTTGAAGTTAACTTTGGGTAATTTGTGATTGATTTGATATGTGTTTAGGGGTTTGACCTAGGTTTTATGTTTTGGGTAAAATTAGGAATGTTAATCAGTGAAATTTGAAATTGGAAGATTATATGGGTTAGGGGTAGGATGTAGGATAGGATTTAGGTAGTTTTTCCTTTAAATGTTGTTGTTTTGATAGTTTTTAGGTGTGTATTTCAAGGGTTTTTCCATTGGTAGTCACACATAATGACCATTGGTGGTGAGACCCGAATGTCAACCACCAAAGGAGGAAACACACTTAACCATCGATAGTTGTAAGGATTGTTGATGGTCAAGTATTTAAGGGAGGGTGAGGTTCAAATAGGAAGAGAAACAAATGTTTAAAAAGTGGTTAAGGGTAGTTACAACACCTAGGTGTAGGTTTAAGATAGGGAATGTTAAAATGATTAATGTTTGGAAATGGTTATTGTGTATAGTTAGGTATTGGTTTTCATGGAATTAGGTAGGGTGTAAGAAAATTTTATGGTCTAGAATTAGGTGTTTTTTGATAAAAATGTTATGCAATTAGTTTGGTTGGTTTGAAATAAGTGGGTATTGGTGGTTATAGGTTGATAAAAAGGTTTGTGTTAGGTGGGTGTGGGTAGAATGATTGAAAATCAAGTATGAGTTAAATTGATTATTTTGTAGGCATGAGACCAGATCCAGATGAGGGATTAGATTCTAAGGATATCTAGAAAGATCTATGATGGGATGACTTTAGATGAGTGAACACATATAGAGGAGTTTAGCCTTTAATCCATGGTTCACTATCATCACTTGCCATGGGATGTGGCTATGATTGTGGCCCTCATTGAGAGATGAGACCCAGCCATGAACACATTTTTTTATCGATAAGAGAGATGAGCATCTTACTGGAGGATGTGTATAAGATTACATGGCTTCCCATTCTAGGGGAACTAATGTACCACATTGATATCAAGGAGAGGGATTAACATATGGATTTGTTATATGGTGAGGATTGAGTCCATACTAGGTGGCATTTTGATGGCATTAGCTATAGGCCATTGTACTAAAGCGCTCTAAAGGATTGATGTTTGATGACTATGATGATGATGGTGGTGTCTTATTTTTCATTACCTGATTCAAGAAGCAGATGGTTTTCATATCTATTATTAGGAGTGTTGGTAGAGATGTTTCTAGGTAAGATATTGTTTGGGTGGGATCCTATTTTTTTGGTCTAGATTTATAGGGGGCTTTGGGGATTTTGAGCTCACTAGTGATATGGGATTAGTGTTGGGTTTGTGCTCTATTACTGGGCATATGAACACATTAGGGTGTTGAGGCCACTAGGGCTACCATGGGAGGGATACACCTAGGTACACTTTATAGTGGGCTTCTTATGATGAAGGGGATATTATGCATTAACAGGGGCTGGTGGTGATCCTAAAGTCATTGACCAGTTTAGATATGCCTTAGAGGGTTTGGTTATGGGTGATGTGGTGTAGAGACCATATGTGGGTTGGCCTATATGGGTCCTCTATAGTTATCACATGTTATCTTTGCAGAGCTGGAGGTGGGTTTATGGGAGGAAAGATGGTGAGACTGAGCTTATCTCATTTGACAGGGTTCAAAGGTAGTTTGGTCTCATGTATGGGATTTTGGATCCTTATTATAGGTACAAGAGAGAGGATGTATATTTTGCACTTCTAGAGCCATATCCAAAGGATGTAGTGTTGGATCATGAGGAGCTACTAGTCAGAGTAGTGATAGACGATGCTAGTATTGTTGATGTCTATGTAGGATCATATTAAGGCTTATATGTAGCATCTAATTTTAGGTAGGATGATGGGGGTTAGTAAGATATGGATGTGGATCCATCTAGGGTATAGGTGCATGGTGGTGTTCAAGATGGATAGGTAGTGGTAGCACTAATAGTGGCACATGCCCAAATTATAAGTTTATAATGATAGGTGGCCACATTCTAAGGTTAGGTTTCCACCTTGACTGGTGAGAGAGATCAGGAAAGGACATCACTAGGATTGGTGAGTTAGGAGAAGGATACCTTCAGATAGAGGGTGGGAGTAGTGGTAGTGCTAGCAAGAAGACCACCAAAAATGATCATTATAACATGGTACATGGATATGGTTGAGGGATTGAGATATTACAAAGCCATAGTGTTGGCACAGTGTCCAGAGTAGCCAAGATGGGGAGAGTATAGGGCCAATTTAGTAGGTGGACAAGCTATGGTGACTCTAGGGTAGTGGGCCTCTATAGTGAGTGGACACAAAGGTATCTTAGGAGGGTTGGCCCTAGATGGTAGTGCATGTGTAGGAGTAGGAGGGGTGAGTGCTAGTGGTACCCCAGGGGCATGATATTATATGTATTGATATATTATATGTACTTGATTTTGATACCAACCTGAGTACTGATGATGTGAGATGTATATGAGAGAGAGATTTATACATTGTTCCATGTATTATTTATTGATTTGATGGACATGATCTATATCATTATTATGTTTTATGAGGTTCATGTTTATAGATATGATGTATAGATTTTTTATTTTGATCCTAGTTTATGGTTATGGTTTTGATGTTTATGATTTATGATTATGAGATGTGGAATCTTTAGCTTAGGCATGTGATGATGTTGGATGATGTTTTGTTTGGGTAATGGATATGATTTTTATCATTATGGGTGGTTTGATTTATGGTTATGCTGATGTGGTTTTATGATTTAATGTTATATGATGAATTGTTGTCATGTTATGGTAAATGGATAAGATGATACTATAGATAAATAGATGTTGTATGATGATTTGATCATAGATAGATATATGATGTGTTTTATGGATATGGCTCATAATGTTGTGTTCACCATTGATATTCATTATTCATGATCATGGAGAGGTCATGTGTTTATGGTAAAAGAGGTAATGAAAATACATAAAGTAAGATAACAAATTAAAATGTAGGAAAAAGAAATGAGAATCATGAGAAACATGTCTACATGAACCAATGATAAGAGGGTAAAGAAAAATCATGATGCATTTTCATTGGTTATAACCTAACAAATCTAAAGTTTGATTAGATTAAGGAACTTAGGTCTTTTTGATGCTTTTCATTAGCATGCTTTGGTTGATAAAAGAGTGTCTTGATCTCATTGTGTCAAGTACACTCATAATCCCTTGATTAAAATATGGTATAAAAGAGGGAAAGGTGATAGGTGAAAGGTAAATGGGTGGATAGGTAAGGAAACCTTATGTGGGTTAGTTTACCCCTTCTATAGGTGACCTAAGAACTAAATTAAACTAGTCCATGTCATAACATAAGGCATAGATTGATCAATGTGGAAAGTCTACTAATGTTATATCTGAAATTTGATTGCAGATTTTTTGAGATTATAATTTTGTTATAGGTTCATTTGTTTCTTTTGTTTTTAATAGGTTTGTGAAGCTAATCGATGTGGGAAGATTTAAATGATTGCTTTTGACTCATTTGACTTATCCATCTTTCAAGGGAGTTATCTAAGTTTGGGTTTGTATTTTTGGTAGTTGTCCTTTGAGGGAGTAGTCTATCTTTTAAGAAATTTAGTTTTGAGTAGCTATCTTTCAAGGGATTAGTCTACAATGCTAGAGATATGTGACCCAAGTAATATTTTGGTATCCAATTTTTTTTTATCTGCTAGGTTTTAGACATGGACAAGTCAAATTAGGCTTAGATATTTACCTTTAAGATGGTAAAATTTTAACACAAAAAGTTAAAGATATGTGAAAGGAGGGTTTTGAGAGATAAATAATCATGGGATTTCATCTAATTAGAGATGAAAAGTATCCATGAGAACCATGCTATGGGTAACGCTATGGTACCCATATTTAGGATTAGGATATGACTATGATGGTAAATCACATGGTTTTATGTTGTAATCAATTATCCTCCAAGGTAGCTGAAGGTGAAAATATCTTAAATCAAGGGACAAATTTAAGTTAGACAAGAAAATGATTTTGATCCTTCATTAACAAAAGAAAGGATGCAAATGTGAAGCATTGAAAGGATTAAGTTTTGGTTTGCCTTTTAGAGAGGATAAACGATAATCTCCTAATCCATACTTATGGGTTATGATATAGGGTCCAATCCAATTGAAGGAAAACTTGCCTCTTTTTCTTTTCTCCATATTTGTTACATGTTGGTTTGCCTTTAAGATGAGGTCTTTGACATTGAATTTTCATACTCTAAGGTGTTTTTTATAGGCACACTTGAATTGATCTTGATAAACATGTAGATGGTTAAGTTTCATGAGGTGTTGTTCATCAAGAAGCTCAAGTCATACTAGACATTCTTGATGATAGTTTCTTTTTTAAATGATCTCTTGAAAAGATATTAAAAGAGAGGGAATCTAGATTTTGAGAGACAAGACTACGTCTACTCTAAAGACTACAGAGAAAGGGGTAGCACCCATAGAGGTTTAAATGCTAGTGTGATAGGCCCATAAAGTGAAAGGGATATGCAAGTGTTAATCCCAACCTAAAGCACTGACTACTTTGGTCAACATTTATTAAAGGGTTTGGTTAGATGCTTCTACCTATCCATTTTCTTGTGGACAGTAAGGTGAAGAGAAGCTTAACTTAATGCCAAATGTGTCATTAAGACCTTGGACTTACTTTTTCTTGAAAGATTTATTGTTATTGGTGATGATCTTATAAGGAACACTGAAATGATAGATGACGTGATGATTGATGAAGTCTACTATCTTGTTGGATTTAGTTGAGAAAGGAGGAATTGCTTCCACCCACTTGGTGAAATATTCAGTGGTGGTAATGATGGATTAATGTCATTTTGAAGAATGACAGTTGATTTCCCAAATGAGATCTAGTCCCCATTGTGATAAGGGTAAATAGTATTTGGATACTTTTAGGCCATGGGTAGGTGCCTAATGTAAATTGGCATGTTGTTGAAATTTAACACATTTACATAATCATAGTAGTCCTGGTTAAGGGTGGGCCAATAGTATCCAAGGTGAAAGATACATTTAGTGATAGCTAAGCCACTAAAGTGTCCCCCATAGATTATGTCATGCATTTTAATGATAGCATGGGAATCTTTATGACTATATATATAATGAATAAGGAGGCCTTTGAAACCATGCTTATAAAATATTCCCCCTAATATAGTATAAAGAGATGTATTCTAAACAAAGGCTCTTCCATAATTCCTAGAGAAGTTAGGAGGAATGATAACAAGGTTGAGGTAGTTGAAGGTTTGTTCATATCATATGTCACATGGAGATTTCTCTACATTACAAATGGTAGGAAGGCCATAATGGATATATTATGGTGTGATAAATCGATGGATGTAAAAAAGAGTTTAGACTCGATGGATTGAGATGAGATTTGGGAAGCAAGAGAAGCCATTGTATCCATGAAATTATTGGCAGATCATGGAATAGACTGGATGAGGTAATGATCAAATGATGCTAAAATTATGTCTATAAGTTATTTGTACCTTTTCAAGACATCATTCTTACATTGATAGGATTTATTTACCTAGTTGACCATAAATTGGGAATCACCAAAGACACTAATGGTCTTAATTCTTAAGGCTAGAGTGGTTTGGAGACCTATGACGAGGGATTCATACTCAATTACATTATAAGTGCATTCAAAGTCATGTTTAAATGAAAGAAGAGGTTCACCATCAAGGGTAATAAGGATCACTCTATCACCCCCACCACACTGGCATTTGGAGCCATTGAGGAATGAGGTCATTTGATAGGTGGGGTCATCTTGAGAGAGTGTGTGATGGAATCATCAAGAAATGCAAGAGGAATTGGTTGGTTGTTTGTTAAAGGAGATTTAGCTAATTGGTCAACAATCAATTTCCCTTTAGTTAACTTATATTGAAGGAACTCAAGGTTAAACATAGCTAAAATAATGAGCCACTTAGTCATACACTATTTTTGGTATGGTTTAGAGTGTATGTACTTGAGTGGGTCATTGTTGGTGATGACGTAGGTTTTGTGATTGAGAAGGTAATGATGAAGTTTGGAAGCCCCAAAGACTAAGGTGAGGTAAAGTTTCTAAGGGTGCGTATACTGAGTCTCATACTCTATAAGCATTTGACTTATTTAATAGATAGCTTACTGTTTATGTTGTTTATCATGGTGAGAGATCATTTCCCCTAAGTAATGGTTTGTGGTGGATATGTAAAGGTAGAAGGGTTGGACCTCTTTAGGTGCAGTAAGAATGGGTGGATAAATAAGCTATTCTTTGAGTGAATCAAAGGATTTTTGGTAGTCTTTATTCCACTTAAAAGATGTATCTTTCTTAAAAATATGGTGAAAGGTTGACATCTATCTGATAATTGAGAGATGAAGTGACAAATGGATTGGAGCTTCCCCTGCATGATGTCGAGTTTCTTGAGGTGGATTAGAAGGGCCATCTCCAAAATTTATTTAACTTTGGTAGGGTTTACTTTGATTCCTTGAAGAGAAATGATAAATCCAAGAAGCTTTCCAAAAAGGACCCAAAACATACATTTATTAGGGTTGAGTCTGATGTGGAAATGGATTATGCATTCAGAGATTATGGTGAAAATGATTAGGTGATCCTTGCAACATTTCCATTTCCAAAGGAGATCATCCACATAGTCCTATAAAAATTTATGGATTAGATCATGGAAGATATAGGTCAGCACACATTGGTAATTTATACCGTATTCTTTAGACCAAATGGCATGACCTTGTAATAGAAGATTCCTCATGGGGTGATGAAAGAGGTTTTATGTTGATCTTTGGATGAAATAAAGATTTGATTATATCCCAAGAAACCATATATGAGAGATAACATCTCATATCTATTTATAAGATCAACAATTTAGTCAATTCTAGGCAAAGGGAAGTCATCCTTTGGCCAAGAAGACTTGAGGTCGTGAAAGTCGATACAAAGGTAAATTCCCCTTATGGGTTTGGTAATGCGAATGACATTAGAAACCCATTGAGGATAATCGATAGGTTGGATGAAATATATAGATAAGAGACACTAAAGCTCTTCTGTGACTAGAAGGGTGATGTGAGGATGCATCCTATGAATCTTTTGTCAAATGGACCTGGCATTAGGATAGGTGAAAATGTTATGAAGGGCAATAGAAGGGTAGATTCTAGGTATATCCTAACAAGACCAAGCAAATGTTATGGTTTGGTCATGAAGGAAATAAGGGTAATATTGTTTCTCATAATGGCCTAGGCCAAATCCTTGATGGTAGGTAACTCGTGAGGTCCATCGTCATAATGGCCTAGGCCAAATACTTTCTAGGCACACCTATGAAGGTAGAGTTTGGTAAATGTCAGTTTGTCAAGATAGGAGAAGTTATAATTAAATGGTCATATGGTAGAGGTATTAGTGGAATAAATAAGTGGATAATCAAGTCCCCTATAGATTAAGTTGGTCTGATGGTTAGGTGGCCCAAAAGGGATGATGGTTCCAATGTCGAGGTCATAACTAGGATCATGGGCAAGGTTCCCTTACTCTTGAAGAGTAGGGAAAGCATCTAAAGCTAAAATATGATACTCCCATAGTGAGATACATTGGAATGTGGGTTCCAAGGGGTCTTATACAGGGATCTAAAAATAAAGGATATATGAGTTAGTGGAAGCTTCATCGATGTTAGAGGTGAAGGTGTTGTTATTCATTACTAGTGAGGTGGATGAAGAAGGAAGAATAACATTGTTGGGTTGATATGTCATATTGCATTATGAAAAAGGACTAGGCTCAACTCTTATGGTAATAACTTGACCTTCATGTTCAAATTTGACACATCAGTATACAGTAGAAGGGACATAACTCATGGCATAGATCCAATGGCATCCAAGTAAAAAATTGTATTGAAACTCACCCTCAACAATGTAAAATATTTTGGGAATGGTATGAGGTCCCAAGTGGATGTGGAGGATGATTATCCCTAAGCTAGTGGCCATAGTGTCATTAAAAGAGTAAAGGACCACTGTAGTTTATGAGATGATGTTCTTAGGCAATTGAAGTTAGTCATAGGCACGAGAGGAGATAATTTTGATATTATCTCATCCATCAATCATCACCCTTTTGATGTGGTTTTTTATTGATGTATGAAATAATGAAGAGGGTAGGATTAGGGTATTCTAAATAGACAGAGGGTATTTTCAAAACATGGAAGGTAAGGAGGGTGGAAAGTTATAGGGATCCAAGAAAAATATGCAAGAGTTGAGGATCTTCTAGTTAAACCTCTACAAATTGAAATTACTCCATCTATGTTTGGAGGTGATAGGTCAAGGTGTTGATTAGTTCATAAATCCTCATTTTCACTAGAGTTTGGTGAAGTTATTTTAACACTACTCACTAGATTGTTTCAAAAGGGTTGTAAGGAGAGGCACCCAAAATGGATATTTTAGGTTTTGGAAAAGGTAAAGGTGAGGCTTCTTGGTTTCATTTGGAAGGTTTAGATGTACATGGGTAGGTCCATGGTATGGACACTTTGCATTTCCCTTATCTTTTTTTTGGGCCCTTGTTTGGGTAACCATATGGATAGTGTGGATTGAGGTATTGGACTAGATGGTTACTTTGGTTCCTCCTCACTTTCAAATGAGAGTGGAGAAGTAGGTAAATGTTGGATCATTTGAGTTGGTTTTTATGTTGGTAATGGTATCAAGGGAGATTCATCTAATAATAGATCATCCTCATCTCATAAGATATGGACAAGTATTTAGAGAGACTTACATTTATTCATATCATGTCCAAGAGTCCTATGGTATGAGAAAATCAAATTATCATTAAACCATTATGGTTTAAGATGTGAAGCATTGAAAGGTTTGATGGATGGTAAGGTTAAATAAGAGGTTTTCAAAAGCCTTTTTAGAATGGTTGAATAAACTTTGATAAAATTTGTTGAAGGTGTTGGGTTTTTGGTTTTAGTAAGATCCTTATAAGGAGTATGCTTCACTATGGAAATTAGAGGTGGTGGAATGGTTTTGGTAGGTGGTTTTAGTTGGGATTGTTTGGTTATGGTTGGTTTGGAGGTTGAATGTTTAGAGGTGGATGGTGAAGGTTTGGTGACAGGTGGGAAGGTAGAAGTAGCTAGGTTATTTAATAATGATGGTGATTTGGTTGATTTAGAGGTAGGCATGGGTAGAGTAAAATGTGAAGGTTTACTAGATGAGGAATAAGTCATGGAGATAGTAGATGGATCAGGACCTAATATGGAAGGTAAGTGGGAAGGAGGTGGTATAGGTCTAGTTTGAGGTGGGAGTTAGGTGGTTCCACCTTCATAGTTGGTTTAGTTGGGGTTTTCTTTAGTGGACTAGAAGGGGTTAAGTCCAAATTCAAAGATGGGTAAGCTAGTCTAGGTGTAGGAATTATTCCTAAATTTTTGATAGGCTTGGTGAGAGAGGCATAAGGTAATTTGGAAAATTTACGTGGAGGTGGGTTCAATG
Organism: Torreya grandis; assembly: GCA_037957365.1. NCBI lineage: Eukaryota > Viridiplantae > Streptophyta > Pinopsida > Cupressales > Taxaceae > Torreya > Torreya grandis. The sequence goes on from JARHVA010010097.1 coordinate 99,692, forward strand.
GTTTTTCTATGGTTTTTGAAGGAGATGGGTTTGAAGATGTGGCTGAGGTAATGATAGGTTTGATGGTGGATTCATGTGAAGTTAAGGGTTGTTGTTTGTTTTGGTAAGGGAGGCAAAGATGATGCAAAAATGTGGCTCTATCTAGGTTGGGTTGAGAAGTAAACTCTAGATTTCAACCTAATCTCAAAAAAGGTTTGTAAATGGGTTTGACTCCTTGGTCATTTGTTTTAAAAATTAAGCCCATGGGTGGAGGTGAGGGGATGGTTTCTTCACCTATGTTTTTGATGGATGGTTACAAGGTTTGGGAGGATGTATCCTCCATGGAATGTGTAGGTAAGGTGATCTCTTCTTTTGGGATGCTTCCCAAACAGAGAATGGGTGGCTCTAAGCTAGGAGATGAAGGTTTGATGGCTTCAAGTGAAGGAATAGGAATGGTTGTCTCCTTTATTTAGGTTTTCAAAGCAATGGAGGGTAATTATACCACTTCAATAGGTAGGGTGGGTGAAGAGGTGGTTAAATCAATGGTTTCCTCCTTTGGTATTTCTATCAAAGGAGATGCGGATAGGTCCATGGTCTCATCAAGTAAAGAAAGAGGGGTGGTTACTTCCTATATTTGGGTGTTCAAAGGAATAGAGGGTGAGTCCACCACTTCAATGAGTGGAAGGAGGAAGGGGTAGATGAGGTCATGGTCTCCTCAATGATAGGTTCACTAATAAGGATATTAACCATATGGACCTCATGAAAATGAGATGATTCTAGTTTATTATCATCATAGTTAGTGGAAGGGGAATGGTTGGGAAAAGGTTTATGAAAGCTATCAAGGGACTAATTTGGAGGTGCATTTGGATTATCAAACACACGTTCTCCTTTATCAATCATATTTTGTACAATAGTCTGAAAGGTATTACACCTACTAACATCATGTCTAATGACATGGTAGAAAGCACAAAGATTGTTCTCATTGTACCAAATATGTATAGGGCAAGAAGTATCAAATTATTAGGGAGGTTTTATGGGAGGAAGTTGTATAATTTTTTCTGAGTAAATTTTCCAAAATTAAAGCATAAAACTCTCCTATCAGAGTATATTATTTTGGGGTAACTCAGTTTTGGTTTCATTTTTGTTGGTTAGAAGAATTAGAGGAATTGGTTGGGTTGGGTTGGTTGATAGTTAGAGGTGGAGTAGTTTTAAGGACAATTGAGTTAGAATATGCCTTTGGTTTGGTATTGTGATGGTTAGGTTTATTGGTGGTCTTGGTTGAGGAAAGGACATTAGATTTAAAGCTAGATTTTTTTTCCATGGTTTTAGTTTTCCCTGATCAATGGATCAGACTTCCAATTTTCATGCCATGGTGAAAGCCTCATTAAAATTTTGAACTTGAAGAGTAGGTTAAATATGTTTGGTACACCCATAAAATAAGATCTCAATCAATTCATGTTGGAAATAAAGTTTGTTGATGAGACCTCTCCATCTAGATATGAAGTTGGTAATTGATTTGTCCTCAAATTCCTTAATGGAGTAAAGGTCAGTAATAGAGACATTTTTAGATATGTTAAATGAAAAGTGATCTAAAAATATTTGGTAAAGTTGAGAAAATGAAAATATAGAGTGCTTCATGAGAGAACTATACCAATCCAAGGTTGGTCCTAATAAAGACATGGGAAAGGTACATAGGAGAAGAGCATCATCATATTTAATAAAATAGCAAGAATGGAAAAATGCTCTCAAGTGTTGTTGGAGATCCTCCTTGTTTTGGAACTTGGAAAACTTTGGTGGTTCCCATTGAGGAGGATAAAATTGGATAAGGAAACATGGATGGATAGGTTTGTTATAGATTTGATCATATAAAAAAAGGTTATGAGCCATATAAATAGATAATTAAAGATTAAAAATTTTGTCCATCAACATCTTAACCAAATCTATTTGAGGTTGGGGAGGTCCATAATTGGATGGTAAGTTTGGTTGAGGTTGGGTGGATAAAATATATGGATAATAGGTAGAAGGTTTAGAAGATACTACATATTGGTATGTGGTCATTGTAGGTTGGGATAGTGCCACATAAGGGTTAATGGGTAAAAAGGGTTGGGTATAAGGTGATATGTATCCATGTGGATTAGGAACATATTGGTAATATGTCATGGGTACTTTTTGAGGTATTGAGATGGCTTGATTTGGAGGTATGGATGAGTTGGTAGATGTTTTGTTTTGAGTGGTAACCCTTGTGCTAATAGGTGGAAGGGTCTTAGGTATGGAAAGTACCAAATTAAGGAGAGGTTTAGAAATTGTTGGGTTGGTGAAAATAAGAGGAATGGTAGAATTAGGGGTATAAGATACCTCCATGGTGTATGAGGTATGGGTAACAAAATTTGAGGTTGGCCCTATGTTGGAGGTGTTGGTTGGTGTAGCGGGTGTTTGATTATTGGTTAGAATGTTGGATTGGGTGTCAGTGGTGGTAATGGATGAGATATTTCTAGAATAAGATGATTGGGTGATCAAAGGTTGGGTAGAGGTAACACCAACCATGAGAGGGGGAGGCATACCAAAATTTGTGTCCATGGGAGGAACCAAAGTAATAGGGGTATGGTGAGCTAAGGTGTTGAGGTAATACTAGAAATCCATGGGGTTGTTATCGAGGAAGGTAGTAAAATACACATCACCCTCCATAGATATTTAAGGCATGTTAGGAGGGGGATAATGGTGAGGAGAGCCCTCAACATCTGAAGTATACTCCATGGAAAAAGAGGAGGAGGTAAATGTTGGTTCTTCGTTGGTTTGATTCCTTAAATGATATTTAGTAAAGACCATGGTAGGAATAGAAAATAAATGATGAAAACTCACTCCTCAAACAAAAATAAAGAAAAAGGAAAAGAATCTCAAGACAAACCAAACATACAGTAAAAGTGCATTTAAAAGTAATGATTATTTTAATATCACTTTTGGCTTATGCATAAGAAAATGTGAAGAAAAAAATTGGGCTTGTAGATCAGGTACTAAAGAGGAAATCTAAGGTTGGTTTCAAGTTTTGTTTAGGTTCCTAAAGGAATTAAATCTATATTGATCTTTAGTATATGGATTGATATTGGGGCCTACCCCCTCACTTCACACACCACAGTGATAAGGGTGTTAGGTGCTTAGACAAGATATACTGAATTTTAGAGTTTATACTCAACCAAAGAGATGATTTGGTTCTCCCCTTGGTAATGAACTCTAAGTAGGATTTTTGACAAAGGGTAAGGTTTACTACTAGGTGATGAAATCCTTGTCAGGCTTTTTCTCAATTTTGTTTTGATGTGTCAATTGATTATGTGGTTTGGTAAAGTGTGTGATAATGAGAGTGAAAACTATGATTGATTACTTTTTCCTTTAAGTTACTAAATTTATTAAAAGTAAACAAGAAAACAATGTATGCAAGGTATGTTTTTTAAGACCAAAAATAAATTTCAAATTTTGTTGGATGAATAAAGAATAAAGGAATAAAGGGGAACCTAGATGATGCTAGGGTCCCACTGGGCCTACCAAAATATTTAATTTTTGCTCATTTCATAATTTTGGAAGAAGATAAAAAAACTAGTAATAAGGGTGTGGTAAAAATACCTAGTTGGTGATACACACGTAATCCAGATTAATATGGTGAACTCCTCTTTGGCTTGAAAATAATAACTTGTAGATAATAAATCACTAACAAAGGGGTTGTTAGCAAGATAGTTAGGTGGACTAGCTAGTGTGAGCTACATCCAAGAAGCATAGGCTTACTAGAAGGATATCAAGCCACTCTTGATAATAATTAAGTTGATATATATATATATATATATATATATATATATATATATATATATATATATATATAAAGAATAATTAATTGCATAAAGTAAATTAAATGCAAATACAAGGAGAAAGTAGAATAATTGTTAAGGAAAATGCCTAAATATAGAAAAAGTGGGTTAATACTCATGTTAAAGTAGGTGAAGTTAGGTTCAAAAAATCAGAAAAGGGTCTATGAATAGGTAGGAACAAATAAAGTTAGATTTGGTTGGGGGTAAGGATTTTAAAATAACTTGATATTATTATTTTTCTATAGTGACCATCAATGGTTGGGTGAACAATCAAAAGTTAAGCTAACTATCGATGGTTGGGTAAAAATCAATGGTTGGGATGATCATTGGAGGTTGTGTTAATCATCGGTAGTTACCTATGGTATTTTAAAAATACACAGAAAAGAGTTTTAGAATGGGTGAATGGTCTTATGATGGTTCTACTAAGGATCTAGAAGTTAGGAAATAAGGTGTAGACAAGTCTGATCAGATCAAGGTGGTTAGAAATCTAATGAAACAAAGAACAAGTAGAATATACTTATATCTTATTAGTTGGCTGATGGTTAAAGGCTAGGGTATTTTTTCTAAAGTAACATTACTTTGGCCTCAAAAGCAAATTTGACTAAGGTTTAGGTCTCTTTTGCTATTGTTGAGTTGCTAAAAGAAGACTAAATATTGGAGAGCTTGAATACATGTATGCAATAAGATTTGATAGCTTAAACATGGATCCATTTCACCTCCTACTCCCCTCCTTTTATAAGCAAATAGAGATGGAGGATGGAAGGTTCCATATAGGGTGAGGTTGTTTATCATGATGATTGGAAGTTCATTATCACTACATAAGGCAAACATATTAAATTTTTCCTCATTATCCTACACATAGCTGGTGATGTGTTAAGAAGGTGAGGACTTAACCATTGACAATCATGCTAAACATTGACAGTCGAGTGTTCAAAGGAAAAGGGATTTACAAAGGTTTGGTTAATGTTTTAGTCAATAAGTTGGTGAATTTAGTTAATTAGGTAGTCAACTAGACGTAGGGTCTAATAGGGTCAAGAAGGGTCCCAAGGCATTTTGACATCTAATATGGTTTTCTAGTGTCTACACCTATTATAGGATACCCATAGCCTAGGGTTATTCCCATATTATGACTAGGAGTGGAGAATCCTAAATAACTCTTTTAGAAGGGTGAAATATCATGCCACAAGAGGTATCTCCTAGGAGATACCTTCAAATTAACCATTTTTGTATTATAAGTGTATTTCAAGGTCCTTAAAGGAATCTCCTAGGATACACCATGAAGGGTGTTGTCATACATTCAAAGGGACATTAGGTGTATCTCCTAGTAGATAACTTTAACATGCACATGAGTACAATTTTCCTTCACCTTGAAATCACTATTTGGTGATAACTTGAAGGGCCTTGTAATACTTGAAAGGGTACCTCTAGGGTATCTCCTAGGACATACATTCAAGTTACCCATGAAGGTATTTCAAGGCCTTTTAAGGTATCTCTTAGGAGATATATCAAAGTGCATTATCATATATTCAAGGGGATATTAAAGGTATTTCCTAAGAATGAATAATAATATAAAATGTGATTTTTTATTTAATTTGAAACTAGGTTCTAGGGTGACTTGTAGTGCATGTATACAATTCCCATAATTATGTTTAGGAGATATGACATCATATAAAAGTTTCCACTAGCAGGCTACTTATCCTTGTGTAAAACCTATTATCATAGCCTAACACTAATTATTTCCCCCAGGAAAAAAGTTAAGGCCAAGTTCATCAACATGTCTAAAAGTGAAACCCATTCTAGGTGAAGAAAATGGATACTTTGGAAACCATAAAATATTTTTAGGATGGCCATTCTAATGCAAACCACTATCTTGAATTCAATGATAGATAAAAATTTATTCTCCTTCAAGATGATAATTTCATCGATGATAAACCATGTTACACGATGGCACCCTACATGACAAGGCATCCTACATGGAATGCACACTAGGATAGGGTAGTCAAATTCAAATTGAGTGAACATGATTAGGTCATAGATGTTAATGATTAATGATGCATGAATAATAAATCAATACAAGAGATATATTTACATCGATCCCCCAACCATGTTCACATAACTCAATCATTCAAGCTCTAGTAGACTTTAGCTTCAATCAATCCCAAGATCCCTAATTGGTATCATAATAAATTACAACTTGATATATTTATCTAAGTGAAGAAACACCATTATCAAAAGCTTATAACATACTAGTACTTATCATGGAATCATCTTTTATGACATACAAGATAGTCTCAACACCATCTAGTTTCTCAATTAAGGACTTTATAGAATACCTTGATACTATGTTTGAGCCTACTACATTTGAGGGGCATTATTTAAATTATTAAATATTATAGGAAGTAGTTGAGGATGTTGATATGTTTGAATTGGAATAAGAAATAACATTTGAGGGTAAGTAATTGATAAAAACCTAATCCTACTCAATCACCAGGCCCTACACTATGCCATTACAAAACTCGAAGTGATGCCATGCATTTATTTGCTATGGGGTATATTCTTTAAAGGCATAATCATGGATGGAGGTTATCTACATTACATAGATAATGACATTGTTGTCTCATCCATATCTAAAGAAACTTTCAATATGTATTTAAGTTTGTCTATTAAAAATGTTACATATGATTTACATACTATAGTTACATGGAAAAAGGAAAACCATCTAGAGTGAGATCTTTAAAAATGGTTGCTATTTAGGGAGAAATTCACCTTGAAATAACATGCCAAGAGACTAATCCCCATTACCAGTTTTAGAAAGGGAATCCACATAGGGATGACACTACAGAATAAATATTTAGGCATTCTAGTATATAGTATGTACACCTAGAATGGGTTCCCCTTCTAGACCTTCTAACTACCTTAAAGCATACATATGCATTGGGGGAAATCATTAGTGCATGGCTTTCAGAGAATTTTTTTAAAAATGATGAGTAGCCACTAGGGGATAATTTATATATGATGTCTTACCTATTAGATGTGGTCATGAGCACTATGTAGAGGCATAATTGATTCATGTGGGATCCCAATGTTGAGGTCATAAAAAATAGGATATGTGACTACTATGACTTTTTGCATATTTATTCATATGTGAGGAACATAATAAAGATTATCAAGGACATTTATCCATAGGTTTGGATGGTTATTCATGATGATACATTGCCAAAAATTTACCTAAGAATATTCTCGACATTAGCCAATAACATTAGATATTATTGGATATATCTATATTTCATAGTGATCTAGTGGCGGGGCACAAAGTAGATGATATTTAGCTTCTAGCGTTTGTTCCAAAAAAGGTGGATAAGAAAGAAATTTCTCATCAATTTTGGAATAACATAGATGAAGAGCTTACAAAAAATAAGAAGGTTGCCTTCTACAGGTCTCATATAACCATTGGGTGAATGCAATACACCATTTGTAGATAGTTTAGAGAGGCCTATAACACTAGGAAGGCCTATGATTGTCCACCCCTCCTCAAATAAATTGGGACCCTCATAGAAAGGTCCAAAAGAAAATTCACACCCTCAACCTTGCATACAAGCATGAGCTAATCAATCATGACTTTCTATTCTTGAATGCCAAACATGATAATGAGGTTAGAGAAAGGGCTACCATTATAGGGCTAAATGAGGACTTATTGAGAGTAATTCAAGTAGAACCATATTTGATACTCGATAAAGTAATGTTCTAAATTCCACCTCCCAAAGAATGGAGATCATCAAATTTATGGAGTGGGAGGCCATCACAATAGCCATAAGGTGAGATTCATGATCCCCAAGAAGATCAAATCTATCTTTAGGACCAACAACAATTGGTAGTTGAGGCACCACTTAGTTGAGAAGAAGAACAACAACAAATTGAGGAGGAACAATTTCCTACCTCAACACACAAATAATCACATGTGCTCCTAGTTAAACCCTCAATAGTTGAACTAATTAAGTTAAAACAAGAGTAAGCTAAGGAGCTAACTATAGTTAGATAAAATACACAATTAGAAGCCCAAGGGAAGCAGTAATGGATGTCAGGGTTATATTATTGGAATCCTCAGATGAAGAGGAAACACTAGTTACTTCAGCCTCCATGATAAGCAATATTCCCTCTTCTCTTCCATCATAGTCCATAGGTCCATAGGAAGAGAGAATAACAGAAACATACCATAGGAATCCTAAGTATAGACCATAGGCCCATCTAACTTACGAGGTAGACAAGAGGAGATACAATAAGTGAAGGTTATAAACCTACAAGTACTCAAAGCCAAAACACCTATCACATGTGACTCATCTGGTAAGGACCCCTTTCTCACAAATCTATTGAGTTTTTACCCTACTATGTCTTTACCTATAGTTTCAATCACCCTTTTACCTATTGTTTTCACATTTTTTCCTCAGTGGATAGTCTCAATAGGTCTATTATTACAAAACCCATCCATGACTATACGTATAACCATAGATCTTATTTCCCATTCCACTACTATAATTTCTATCCCTATGGTTTCCATCACTTTTATTTCCCTTCCGTTAACATCCATTTCATAAACATTAGCCTTCTCCATCCCAACCATTGTTTAATCCATGCCTTCAACTACAACTTGATGAATGGGCATCTTCACATGGTTTCCATTTTTGAGTTGTCCTAGTTGTAAGAGGTCAAATAGAATGTTTTTTCATGATTATAAGTCTTAGATGTCTTTAAGTTTTGAATTATTGTTCAAAATGGATTTTCCCACCAAAACTAGAATTAAAATATTTGAATTCTAAGAATTGGTTTGTGTGGGATTTTGAGAATAAGATGGAATGTCATTACGGGGGTAAGTATCTAGTTAGATTCTAAAGAGGTCAAGAATGTTTCAATGCATACTTAACCCTTATGGTTAGTCATTTTGTTAGTTTTGTTAGTGGTTTATTTTGGTAGGTCTCTCCAAATGGACATAAGTGAGTTAGGAGTTAGTTAAATAGTTATGAATATATATAAACTTGTAAATGCTTTAGTGGAAGTTAGTTGGGGGTGGATTCAAGGTTACAATGGATATCAAACCCCAAATGAATAAAACATGTCTTGAATTTAGCCTATTTCTAAACATTTTGAATGGAATATATTATGGAGGGTTAATATATTTCTTATGTGCATGGTAATATTTATTTCAGATTCATTTTAAGGTTGACTAAACACTATTCTATTATTTCCATAGTACTTTGTAAAGAAAACTCCCTAACCTATAAGTGACTACAAAATCAATCATAAATCAAGAAAAAGTTTGTTTGAAGAACTATATTAACATGTTGAAGGAGTTTAAAAACATATAATAGGTTTGGAAAGAAGTTGTGGAACTAGTAAAGAACCCTATTAGTTAGTTAACCAAGAATATTTTACATACCCTATTTTTTTATAGTTATACAATGAAAATAGAGACCTGTAGAATTCTGAGAAATCAATTCATTGAACAAATTAAAGTGTTGTTATGTAAAGATGATGGTTTAGGTAGTTTATTTGGTCAATAACTTGCCTTATTGAGGTTTTGAAACACTTTGAAGACAATAAGTGTTCATTAAGAAATAAGACTTGAAGCCTTAAAGCTTAGATAGTCTGTGCATAACCCTTTTTTAGGGTTTTAAAAGAAGAATGTGATTTGTGGGTGTTTTCACTATGAAAAATCCATGTTTTTTGGTGAATAGTTTGAAAATCATGTATACTAAAATATTTTAAGACTTATATTTTGATTTGGTATGTATTTATACGTATATACGTGACTGTTTTTAAGGAGGAATAGAGATCTAAATAGGCCTAATCCAAGCCATGAAAGGGACTAAAAAGATGACTTGTGTATTGAGTTAGATAAAGAAACTTGGTAGGAAGTGAGATAAGGATAGAGGGTGTCTAGAAAGGGAATTTTGGTTTCAATACCCTTTTGTACATGACCATACTAGTTGAAAAAGGGTCAAAAAGGCTACTAGAAGGTATAAGTAAGGTCAAGAAAGCAAGAGAGGTGGTAGAGTTGTGCAAGTAGGTTATGTTGAAGTGGATGAGATATCAGTGGGGTCTTTAAGGAGAAGGAAAATGACTTGATTAATTATATGGACATTGTTGGGAGGATAAAATATTAGGCCTTTTATGGATTTGGTAGACTATGAAGCCAATGAGGAGTAGTAAGTTCATAAGTGGATGTGTGATGTGAGTATGTAATATGGAGAATAAAAATGTGTTAAATGAATGTGAGAACATAGAGTATAAATTAAAAAGAAGAGTTAATGGTCATGTAAATAAAAAGAAGAGTGAAAGTACCAATAAGAAATTGGAATCTTGATAGATACTGAAGAGATAAAAGTGAGACAATCAATAATAAAGTATAGAGTTAGGTATGAGTATTGGAAAAGGTAAGATGGTATTCATGTTTCCATAGATAAGCCTGTTTATCAGGGAGACCTCTACATCATTTGGTATCAGAGTGAGGATTTCATTGGGAAGAAGCTAAAGAAGGTTTTCATAAAGAAAGGTAAAATTTTGATTTTTGATTTTAGTTTATGAATTTGATTAGTTCATTACAAGAATGCTAAAGAAAGTTGTAGGTACAAGAGAGAGAGGTAGAAACATGATAGTTTGTGGTGAATCCCCTAATCTAAGAGGCTTATAGAGAGAGAAAAAGAACTAGAAATAACTCCAAGGAGGAAATCTCAAGATAAGAGATTGAAAAAATAAGAGAGAGACCAAGTGAAGGTCAATAAGGAAAGTAGTTAGGCTTGTCAAGAAGAAGAGATAGGTCAAGAGAGGCCTATAGAGAATGTGAAGAGTAGAGAGTGAGAAAAAAATATGAAGGGCTTGAGACATGAAGATGATGATAGGGAAATGCGAAAAGAGGAAGTTAAGCAAAGAGAAATGAATGAGTTGAAGGTAGTATTGTTAGAGTTAGAATAATCTTTGAAATCACTTAGACAAAAGTTTTTAGTTTGGATTAGAAAAAGAGTGACATGGACTCTCAAGGACATAGTAATGAAGAGGAAAAAACAAAAAAAAGTGTGCAAATTAAGACAGCTGAAGGAGTTGAACAAGCAGCTTAAGAGGAAGGAAAAGGGGGAAATCAAGCCTCATGTTTTGAAATATAATGATGTTTTGACATGTGTGAGTGTAAGTTTTAGATTTATGATAAAGAATGAGATAGTTGGGCCAATGGATGGGCTGAAGAAACAAAAATAATAAGAATATGATCAAGTAGTGTTTAAGAGTCACCAAGAGGAAGGAAAGGCTCAAGATAGAGTCATGATAATGGAATAAGAACAAGTAGGTCAGCAATCTAAGAAGAAAGGTGACATGAATTAATAAGTGATCCTTACTCAAATGAATACAAATGAAGACAAAGAAGCATTGGGGTAGTAGTATAAGCAAAGGTATAAAGACTATGCTAGTTTGTATGAAGTTATGAAGAAAGAATATAAATTATATCCTCATCAAATTTATATAGAGATGGTAAAGGAGATTATAAAAGACAAGATAGACTTATGACATGAAGCAGTGGTGTCCAAGATAAGAGCACTCATAAAGGCAGAAAGGATCCATGAACATGAAGACACTCTACATGATGAATTTGTAGCTATTGAGGTTGAAGTATAGGTTACAAATGAAGAAGAAACCATACAAGAAGAGGAACAAAGAGATTTGGTGGTCTATTAAAAGAAGATGGCTGAACCATACAAGGCATAAGAAGGTGCTTGGAAGTAAAAGCAAGATGTGAACAAGAAGAAGATTTGTCATATGCCTTAAGGGCATGAGAAAAGACATGATTTTTATAGTGATTTGTTGATTAAAGGTATAGCATGGAGTAAGATATTAAGAGGAAAGATAAGATATAAGTTTGTATCAAGAGAGCATGCACATATGCAAGAGAGATTAGTTGTAGTAACAATCAAGAGAGAAGGAGGTCTACATTCCTCACGTAGGCCTTAGGATATAGGAAGCCATGAAAAAATATTTAATGTAATTAAGAAAGAGAACATCTGAATCACATCAAGAAATACATGTTATAACATTTAGGAAAAGTTTATTTTATGCATTGGTAGTATGATGCAGGGGCATCTTCACATGGTTTTGATTTTTAAGTTATGCTAGTTGTTAGAGTTCAAAAAGAATGTTTTTTTCATGATTATAAGTCTTATAGGTCTTGTTATCACTTATGTTTTCACCATTTCAAGAGATGCCTAAGCTCTTCTCATCCAAGTGGCACAATGGAAACATCTCTAGGCTTGTGGGTAACCTAAGGATGAGTTGAATCTCTAGATAGGGCTAGCTCCCTTGATGTAAGACTTTGGATGGCAACTATACCTATAATTTGGGGGGAAAATGTTAGAGATAACTGAAAGAAAATTATTATAAGGGAGGGGATACACCAAATAAGATGATGGCTTCCAACCAACAACATGTTACACATGAGAACAAAGGAATAACTAAACATACACTCCAATCTGCATCTTCTCACATCAATGTTACATTATGATGTTATGGATGAATGTGAAAATATAGGAGGGATAGACAAGATGCCTTAAATGGAACTAGTGAATGTACTAACTCACTTAATCCATGATATTTCCTAGAACACTCACATCCCCTACAAGAAGAAGCTTTCCAAATACAAATATGATGAAATAATGAGACAACATGCTAAGGAATCCATATTCTTCACTAAGAAAGATCCAATATTTAAGTATAACACACTATGCCCCATGAAGAGGTAAAAATCAGTAGTCTTATTTATCAAATTGTATGCAAATGAGTATGGCTTTGTCATAATCAAGTAGAGCATAATTTATAATGGCCAAAATGGCTATTTATTATAGAAATTGAGAGAGAGAGAGAGGAGAAGAGATAAATCCAAGGGTCACAAGGACACTTGTAAAGATGATAAAATTAGTTATTTTTTCATGAGAAGAGGATATGGGATAAACTATGCAGAGAGGAGAAGAGAGAAATCCAAGGGTCATAAGGACACTTGTCAAGAAGATAAAATCAGTTATTTTTTCATGAGAAGAGGATATGGGATAAACCATGAAATGTCAAGAAGTCCAAGTGTCCATCCAAGTCATCAAACTCTTGAAAAGTGGCATGAAATCTCCTTAACTAGCTCAAAAAAATTGCCATCATGATTAGCCTTCTTTAAATATCCTAAAACTAATTAGGGATAAGTATAATGATTGGAATGAAGGCGAATTATTCTGTGCATGCCTCTCTATGCATTATTTTTATGCCTAGTCATCTAGAATCATCTAGGAATGGGCCATCATCATCTACAGTCCAAAAAACTCTTCTTTCATGCACCTTGCACACTTGAACTCCAAAAAGGATCAATTTTCCACGAAAATCCATATGAGGGACTAGATTAATCATATCAAGACTCTAAATGTCCTTAGAAGCATCAAGGACACCTTCAAATGAGGTCATTGGAAGTTTTTCACCCTTCTCACTAGCTTGTCCACTATGCCAATTTTGATTGATGAAGATGAGAGATATTGTTTTCACACTTATGAATTTTCCTGAGGAATGAAATGGACATGAGGGGTTATTCTAAGTCCTAATCCTTCTACCAAAGTTGGTTTCATTTTTATAATTCTCCTATAACTTGCACAATGCACAAAAATTTCAAGAAATTCCTATTTCATATCATGTTTGAACAAATCCATATAACCCAAAAGTATGGGAGGGATCTTGAAAGATTCCTATACAATTTCAAATGATCATATTTTTAAAAATAAACCATTATAATGCATATCCAGCTTTATTTCTCCAATCAGGTTTTGACTAAGGGTTTACAAGTGTTTTAGGCCTATTTTGGCTCTTAAGCTTTGTTCATAAAGCTCTGACATCCAAATTGAAAAAAATTACACACATATGATGTTCAAGGACACTGATAACACCTCTTCACTCCTTTGGAATCCATGCACAACCTATAATAAGATGTGGGTATCAAAACTTCACGTATTAAGCTCTTTTCTCCAACTTGCATAGGCTTGATGTTGCTTCTGAGCCAAAATAGATTCCTTAGGGGTTTATTTGCCTTCTAAAAGATTTAAAACATATTATTTACCCCCATATACATGATATAATAATTTTTAGTGATCATCTAAAGCCAAATATGAAGTTGACCCCCTTTCGGATGTTAGGCCTAGTCATGCTTACTAGGCTTGTTTACACCTTAAATCCCAACATGAGTTATTTAATGGTTCATCTGCATACTAATGGATTATAAACTTATATCATTATCCCATAATAATTCCCCAATATACTATAAATAATATATATAACTATAGGTGACGATGAACTCCTCATCTGGCACTAGGCCTAAACCTTGCTTTTAGGTCTGACTACAACTCTAAAATTGTAGGGTACCCTATTTAGTTTCATTAATTTTTACATTTTATACCATATTTATCTTGATGTTTTATAACTCTTCACACCTTTTTTAAGTGTTTACTCAACTCTTGGTCTCACCTTTTGTCATTGCCTCTCAATTCTGTAAGTTTGTGCTCATAAGGGAGTGATCTCTATCTGAGACAAAATAGATGGAACTCCCCTATTTCCAAAGACAAATGTGACTATTATAAGAGCGTATCCAAGTAATAAATGTGCTCTACCTAAATTTTCAACTCTCTACTAGGTCATTTGTCCCTCCAAAGGTGTCAAGTTCCAAGATAGACTTCCTTTTATGATAGATTATGTAGTAATTTTCAAGAGTAGACTGTGTGTTATAGGTTAGCATCCCTTTCTTTGCTTTCTTTCTATCATGATAAATCCATAAGAATGTAATGGTCATAGTTTTATGGAATCCCATCTCCATTTTTTTCTCCAATCTTCCACATGATCTCTACAATCCTGCCTAATCAAGACTGAGTGTGTTACCCTGACTTTGTCCTACTCCTTTGACACCATGCCTATAGGTGAAAATTGATTAGATGTTTTTTAATAGTGTCATGAGACTCTTTATATATACCAAGGTAAATTTTTGAGTGTTTGGACCTAATAACTTCATATTTATTTGTGTCCATGCCAAGAAATTTAACTTTTCTGCCCTCTACCCCTCATAGTCAATTATGTTGACTGTGTGGGGCCTTTATCTACCTTATATTTGATTTAGGCATTGAATATAAGAAATAAATCCTTCTTAAAACCTTCCATGATCATATACCTATTATTTCAACTTATTCATCATGTTTGGAACATGCCAATCACCAAGGAACCATATCCTTCTAACTCACTATTTTATACAGTCACACAGTTGGTTGTAGGTGTATGCTTCAAAGTTTAAGACATATGTAGGTATGTATGTGGGTAAAAATAGTATATCCTCCCTTTATTTAGATAATATTTATACTAGGAGTCCTCTTTTCACCATCAAGAACCAAGATGACATGGTGGTATGGTTAGGGTTGTTAACTTGACATACAAGGTTGAGTAAAGACCTATATTTTTGTAAATATCATTGACTGAGTTTAATACATAAAATGGAAACTTTAGCCATCCTAACAATTGTCTTCCCCTAGTCTTATTGACCCCAAAATTTTAATAGGTATTATAATATGATAGGGCTACTATATATAGACATTTATAATCTTCAAACAACTTGATAACCTAGTTGTTTACCCTTTACAAAAGTGTTCAGACCTCAAATTCTTCATTTTAGGGATTTGATCCCAAAATTTAGTCTCTTCCTACTAGAAAGTGGTCTTAAAATTTTCCAAGACATCTAACACTTCAAACATACATAAAAGGATAACTTCAACATATTATATCAATAGGAATAGTTCTATCACTTATTTCAACACTTCATAGGGGTCCTCAACGCTCTGTTAAGATCTCTTGCAGGTGAACATTCCATAGTGTAGGCAATAGCTAAACATTGTAGGAAATAGACAAGGTTTAGATGCTTAGGATAAACTTTAGGTCTCATAAAATATTTAAAATGAATTCTTAGCATTGAAAATGTTTTAAAAAATTATCAACCTTTATTTTCACACATGAAACCTCTATGAAGGCACTTGTAGGTGATCATTAATGGCAGACTGAGTTTAGATAGTAGTCATGGGGTGGATAATGTGCATGTTTTGACCTCACAAGTAGACCAAGACTTTGAACAATCCTCCAAATATGTTTTTATCATCATAATTATCTTGAAACTAGTTTTCAAAACCTCTATTCAACGTGGTATTCCCCTTTCAAACACTTGTAGATACATTTTGAATTATGTGTATGACTGAAGTACAAGCACAGTCCCTTATTATGAAAAGTGGAGGTTTTATTTGATTCTCTTTATATGAGAATATGTTAAATACCATGATATCATTGATACACTTCAATTAATCATGTTAAATAGGTCCTCAACACATAATTTCATATGACTGCAAGTGAGAATGAGTAAGGAGTTGACTATGCAATGTTCATGGATGCATATTTAATCAAAACATGGATAATTGCCTTGAAGAATGAGATTTAAATATGATAAGAAAAATAATACATTAAATACATGGTGGTGAACTTCTCTAAACCCTCTAAAACCATTCCCAAAGCATGAGAAACTATATAGATAGTGGAAACCTGCCTATCATACAAATGAGACTAATCTACCAGCATGAGATGATTTACTCATAAAATAAATGTGAAATGTGAAAAATTAATGTGTAACATTAGATAAGGAATAAAAAATAATCTAGATTCAAATTAAACAACTAGTTTGTATGAAATTTATTAAACCAAGGCAAAACCTATAGGTTATATAGATTAACAGGTAGAAAAACATAGTCAGCTTCATGATGATAGTTCATAAAGCACATGCCACCATTATTCAAAATATTATAATGAAAATGAAGGTATCTCAGTGTAATTTTCACCTCCCTAATGTGTTTTATCTGAAACCTCCCCTGATGTTCATACCATGTACAAACCTGAAGACTGCTTTTGCTTACCAAGAAGGGTGGAAAAAGAGTAGAATAATTTTGGGCTAAAAATGGCACTTCCAGAGAAATTCAAACATGAAAATAAGATTTAGGAAGCTGAAGGAACATTATATGATCTTAATACACATGGAACACTTCCCCATGGGTTGTACAAGTTCCAAACTCACCTATTTCCTTAAGAAAATTGCTTTTTCTTTTAAAGTCCCTCTTGACCAAATTTGACTTTTTCATCAAATTAGGGCACCCCTAGGCAAATATTTTGATTTAAAATGTTTTAAGTGGTCCTAATATACTTTTATATGAAGTATTACTTGTTATATGATTTTATTTAAGGTCATATTATCTTTGGTCTTAGTTACATTAATCAATTTGTCCATTTAGGATCATTTTATGTGCTTTTAAGAGTTATTAATGCAAGTGGCTTGGTTCCCATAGTGCCCAAATGTCATTTTTTAATTTAAAAAATAAAATAAGTCATTTTAAATGTTATATATTTCAGTTACATCAGAATTTTATAGGTTATCTAACTAAAACATTAGAAATCAGTTGAAAAAGAGGAAAAATAGAACTTGCACAACACATAGGAAAGTGTACCATGTGTATAATATCATGGGGGGTATAATAATATTTATAAAACTCATATATAAAGTTATTTTGATCTTAAATATTCAATTTTATGCTAAAACTATTCTATACATTTCTTTCTTTTTTGGACAAACTGAAGTAACCTTCAGGTTTTTACTTGGTATGGGAAGCAAAAGTAGTTTCAAGGAAAATTATTTTGTGAGGTTATTTTAAACTCAAATCCCTTAATTTTAATATAATTAAATTGATTAATTATCAACTGTGCTTTATGAACAATCACTAACAAGTTGACTATGTTCTTTTACTAGTTATTTCATATACCCTATAGGGTTTGCTCCATTTATGAAAAATACATATGAACCAATTAGTGATGTTGGATCTAGAGGATTTTTTCATCCTTATTAGTTGATATTAATTCTTTGTTTCATGATTCATGTATTTTGGATGAGAATACTATCCCATGATGCAAAAAGGTGTCACCATGTGAGAGTTTCAATTGGAGTGCTTCTATTTGCTAAATGTTTTCTCCTGTAGGTGTCTCATACATCTTTGAAATGGTGTTATAAAATAATATAAATCATGTGACCATATCCTTTCATGTTTTGACTTCACCATGTCACCTCTTAGATTACTTACTAGCTTATTTCTCTCCATGGTCAGTGCTTTGCATAATTCCAGTTGCAGTCTCATGTATAAGCTGGTATATCATGTCTATGAGGTTGTAATTGAGATGTATTATATGATACAATACTTTTGGAGTTGAATGAGGTCCACTTGTATGCTTAAGGAGGTGTATTTTTGACCATATGCTCATGTGCCATGCTAAATAGTCACTTGATGCCTTTGTCTGCTCTTTTCCGCATGTATGCAAGTGATTTACATGTTAAAGGAGATGGTTTAAATCTGGCTGCAAATGAAAAAGAATGGAGAACATGTATTTCAAGGTTTTAAATTCATTTCACATCAGTTGTAATCTATTCACACCACAATTTTCCATATCTCATACCTTGCTTGCATAACATTGTCAAAGTAGCCACCTACAGGTACCTAATGACATCTTTTTGATGTATGGAGAGGTGGACATGTACTACAATTTCTTAACATTGCCAAAGATGAATTGATATGCCTAAGGTAATAATATAAAGTTCACACTCATATAAGGTTTCATCTTGTTCATATTATAGCTCATTGTGGTGTACCAGACATCCACCTATAGGTGGCATAAATAGGGGTTGAGATATTTATTTGAGTATGGAAGTGAGGTAGTACCTTATTTGAAGCCCTTACATATTTAAAGGACCATGATACATCCACCCAATGTGTTATATGGATAGTTGGAGTTGAAGGTCACTCCAAGGAGATGAAGACTTTGATTTCAAGCCTATTTCCCTTAAATATGCAAAATAGGGGTCTTGAGGTTTTTGTGGCTAACATTTACTATGGTCAAATGAGCTATGGATGCATAATAATCAGCCTATTTAGTATTCCTTGTATAATAGAGGTCCTCTACAAGAATATAAATGACAAAAAGTTAATTCAGGATGAAATTTGAACACCTCAAAATTGCTCTTAAACACACTAAAACCAAGCATTGAGGTTTATAGGGTTTGGCCTAAAAGAGACTTCTATTCAATCAACTTGGCATACCTTAACTAAGGATCATGATTGAATGAATCTAAATGACCCAAATGCACATTCATGATTAAAGGATCATCTTGAGAGGTTCAAATATGGTTTTTGATTCCTACACACATGCCCTATCCGTACATAGGCCTGTGGGTAACCTACAATAGGGTTTTGAAGGGAAAATGTCTCAGTCAAGGAAAGGGAACAATTTAAGTTTGATGGAATAAAAAATTTGAGTGAAAAGGAAATACACATTTTATAACCTCCACAAGGTGTCAAAGAGAGTCTTATAGCACCAAGATCACCCTAATAAAGCCCATGAAACCTATAGGCATGATTTTAAGAGAGCACCCCAATCCAAATAGTAATCTTAAGGTTCATGTAAGATAGTGATTTAGAGGTGCATAAGGATGAGAGTTGTTTGTTTATACATGTTATAAACTAAGGATGAGTTCAAGGGATCCTTATAAACTATAAATAATCTCAAAGTAGAATAAACTAACCTACAATCCAAGGTAAAATAAGAGTCTCAACCTACCTATAGCAGGGTGCCCAGTTGGGCTATAAGGGGAATATGGGGTCCAAAAATGAGATTGGATGATATATAAATCATGTATCATCTCCATTAGAACCATTATATCATACATAATATCTTGGTTATATAAAAAATTATAAATACACCCCCTTAAGACCCTTCATATACCTACAGTTGAGTATGCACTCTTAGTAAAAGTAGGGGTCTATCACGCCAAGAGAAAAGGGAAGTTAATCATCAAATTTAGATGGATTATTTTTATTCAAATGATTTTTTTACACATTTTAAGACTCATAAAATATGATTAGTCATTTTTAACTTTCTTGGACAAGGCCAATAGTCCGTACAAGTGACTAGGAAGCAACTTTTGCCTAATGAGCAAATATGAAGAATTAACTAAAGAGAAGGGTTTTGAATGGATTTAAAATATAGAATATAATGAAAGTACGGTAATAAGAATTTTTTAACAGAAAAAAATCATTTTTTTGTCTTGGAGAGGTCACCCATAGGTGGATTTGAGGGAAAATGTAGGAAAATAGGGGTTTTGAGGCCTTTTTTAAGCATCTTGAGATGGTTGGACACCCTAAAAAAGTAATCAAAAAAAACCCTTTGGTTAAAAATGTAATTGGGAATTTAAAAATATCATAAAACACTCACATTTCACAATGGATAATGGATATACCTCTTTTTTTGCCTTAGAGTTTAGCCACTCTTGGAAAATCAGAATTTGACAAAGTGTCCTAATGAGTGTAGAATAGACATGGGACTTGATGTGAAGCCTTAGGGACCTCAAAAAACATTTTATGAGGTTTATATAAGTTAGGTATGGGATAATAAATAATATATAAGGATAATACTCTTCAAATTACCAATTATCTCTTTGCACATAGTCTAAATAGGTAGGTTTTCCACTAGGCCAAATTGGCAAGTAAAGAAAATGATGAAGTAACATGCTTGAAGGACTATATGATGGCTTGGTGAGATAAAATAGAGTGTGAAAATTCATAATATTCCAATTAAACTATGAGATAATATTATTTACACCCAAATTCACTAAGGTTCCTAGTAGACCTATTGGGCTTTGAGAAGGCTTAATGCCAAATAGTAGTCCATCTTCACTTCTAACTCTTGGTGAACTATCTAGATAATTAAAACATGTTTTTAAGGTCAAAATATAGGTTTTATATATTTTTATTGTAGATAATTGATTAATAGATCCATTTTTGAGCTCAAAAGGACTCACCCTCATGTAAAATTGAAAAAATAAGCTTGATAGGGTAACTTGTGAAGCTCACATCTCCTTAGAGGATCTGCATGGGAACTAAAGAAGTTAAAATGAGTTAGAGGGTATCCATAGAAACCAATTTGTGGAATTTTTTTAAAAACTCGAACATCCAAGCTTAAGACCTGAAATTGCTCAAAACCCTTCCAAAACTCTTGTAGTGACCCGATGGGAAAAATGGGATTAGAAAGCTGATATAAAGGCATATTATGAAAACTAAATATATTTTGACATGGAAAAGACTCCCTTAGGCTACCCCCCATGTAAATGATTCATACATAATTGTACATACATCATGCAAAACAAGGTTTTTCTCACCATTTTTTGTGTTTTGTAGGCTATAGGAGGAGTTGGAAAGTAAAAACATGTATGGGTATAATATTTGGAATTATAATAACTCATTATGGCAATTTTATTCTATTAAAAATAATATAAGTGTTCAAAAAATTACCTTCCTTTCAACTAGTCAAAGATGGCATAGTGAACACAAGGGTGAGAAGGGTGAAAACTCCAAGAGTGAGCCTTTCTAAGGTGTACCTAAGCAGCACAAGACCATGGATAGCCTTTAAAAGTGTCATTTTTATTGTTATAGGTCTTTGATAGTGTTATTTTTAAGTGTATAAGTTTATTATAAGTGGTCTATGATTTCATCTATCAAATAATAATTAATTTATCTCCTAAGTATCAAATACCTTCTTGAACATAGCTTATGAAACACTGATGTGACAATACAACTTAGATTGTGAATTTTGTGCAAAAGAGATCTTGTTTGACTCTAAGTGGTAAAATTTTAGTTAATATAAGGAATTATACTATTGGTGCATCACATTTTTAAGCTTTCTTAGTTGTTTTATTATCCCATTTTCATCCCAAATTTGATGGGTAGGAAATTACTTCAAAGAATGCATCAAGGGAACTAACCCTTCTAGAGATTCATCTTAACCAATTATTACCCAAAACAAGAGAGATGTATCTATTATGCCACTTGGATGAGTAGATCTAAGCATAGATTCAAATGGTACAAATATAAGTGAAAATAGTTTTTGTCATGCTCGATGGGACTCTAATTCCCAGAGGTTTTTCCAAGATTGGTGCTAGTCTTTGCATAGTTGCATCTATAAGAACATCTACATACATTAACTAATGACTCCACTAAAGTTTTGAACTCTTTGTTTTTTGATCAATTCCTAATTTACATGCCAAAGGTGGTCACTATATCTTATTCTAAAGGTATACCCTTTGATTTTATACAATTACCTCTATATTCTATCAAAAGTTTTAGGTTTGTGAATACCCATCCTTATTCAAGTTGGTGTTTAAGAAGTCCAATTTCTTATTGAGGTCACCCCCTATTACACTTGATTTACATCCCAATATGCAGAGGCTTTTCCCTTTTATGTATTTCACCATTTCATATCCATTAAATCTTCCCCAATATGACTAAATTCTAGGATCAACCCTTAAAAGTGTTCCATCTTTTAGTGGAGAAGGTCCTACCACTACTATTGAGTGTATTAGGAATATGGTAAACTTTTGAAACATTCATAACATTACTCAAGATAATGTTTCTATCAGATTTTTAGTATTATCTTTCAAATGAAAAGCCTTAGATTAGTATGAGACTTTACCTCATAACTCCATTGCTACATGGGATGAGTTAGGAGACTTATTGTCTATAAGGTTTGAAGAGAAAAGTGATCACCTATAACTAGATAAATAGTTTGCCACTATCAAGAGGGAACCACAAGAGTTTATGCAAGATTTTAACACTAGGTTTCAAAAGACATGTGATAGAATCCCATCTTTTGTGAGGCCTACTCCAAACTTTGCCTTCTTGTACTACTTAAGGGCTTTGAATAGTGAAATTACCATGATGATCCAATCCATTAGTGGAAACACATTTCCTATTGCCTATGACATAGTCATAAATGTTGATAATTTCGTTGTCCAAGTAAGGAAAATATCTCCTAGACCACCAATGCCACTATTCCTTGATTTACAGCTTCTTAGCCAAGTTGCATTGCCAACTTTAGGTCCTTTTCCTAGTCAAGAAAGGCCTGTCATTGCTCCTTCAAATGAAATCCATGAACTTAAAATTTTACTCCAAAGTGTCACTAATGAGTTGATTTCCTTCAAAAGGAAACAACATCAAGGTTATAGGCCATATTAACCCTAAAATTAGCTTGGACAAACCAACAGACCTCCTTTTCAAAGCAATATGCAAGGACAAGGTCATATCACCCATGTTAGGCCTTATCAAAGCTACAATCCTAATTCTCCCTCATCCTCTAAAGCTATTTTCCCCACCTAAAATAACTTGGTTCAATAATATCCATGCCATCCATCTGTTGAGTAAAATCAATTGCAAGTTACCTATGCAAATGAAATGCAAAATCAAACCATGGTAATGTAAGGCAATCAAGCTTCCCAAGTTTCAAGTTTTGATGGACCAATGTAAATTATAATGGAGAATGGTCAAGAACAATCTAATTTTAACCTTGTAAATCATTTGAAGGGATATTTTTGTGTTATCAATCACTTTATAAATCCAAGTAATATGAATACTAGTGTTGCCTCTAACACTAGGTCCAAGAAAAGGGTTGTTGAAGAGCAACAAGGAGAAACTCAAGGACTTGTTTGGGTGTCCACATCATCTAAAATGGTGAGTGTGTTAAATTTAATTCCTAGAGTGCAAGAAGGTCAAAAGTTTTATAATCTAAAGAGAACTCCTACTCACTCACTTCACAAACTACATCACAAGGAGCTAGTACTTCTAAGGAGTCCCCAAAATAGAGCAATCCTTACCTTAATGTTGTGGACCAGATGAATAAGATACACATAAACATATAATTGTGTGATTTTTTGACAATACCAAGGTAGAAAGATATGCTCCAAAAAGAATTACAAGGATTAGGTAAACAATTTGGCTCATCTAGGAATGAAAATGTTGTCATAGTGAATGGAACTCAACCTATGGATAGACAAGAGAAGAATAATGTAAATACTCCTCCCATTTACTTATCACTAATAATTAGTGATTTCCTAGTTCATAATTTCATTATATATAATGGGGCTAGCACTTTAGTTATGCCCAAGGCAATAATAGATAAATTAGGCCTTAAATATGAACTAATGGCCAAAAGAGTCCTTCAATTGGATGGATCACTAGCCAAGACTTTAGGAATAGTTAAAGATATTAATTTGATCCTACATGCTTGTCCTACATTTTATATTCCCCATGATGTATTTTTGGCATACCTAACTCCATACTTTGCCCTTTACTTGTTAAGGGAATTCATAACCAAGATAGGTGGCTATTTGGTCCTATATGGTTTTTAGGACAAAGTATGGTACTAAAGTGAAGATTGAATCAGAGCCTATTAATCATAATCAATTGGATCCTTACATTCATAATGTGGAAATTGTAAATTATGCCATTATTGATGAGGAGGAACTTGGCATAGACCAATCTCCAACATCTTCTCTTGAAGGAGTTTTTGGTTTGTACTTAGATGAATGGGGAGACGAAAACTATGAGCATGATCCTTACAAGTTCATAGAATAATCTAGTCTTGGGCTATATTGTATGTATGAGGAGGACTATTAGATAGCAAATTTGATGAAGCCAAGTGAAAAAATTGATGGTTTATGGCATATTTTCTTTGATAGATCAAGAAGCAAGATTGGGGCAGGGGGTGGAGTAATGTTGGTTTCTCCTACTAAGGAAAGGTACTATCCACTTTCATATTTAAATTCTCTTGTACTTAAAATGTGGAAGAATATGATGCCCTCATTCATGGCCTTGAGTGGGATGGGAAAAGAGGTGTTAAACAGTTACAAGTGTATGGTGATAGTGAGTTAATTGTGAATCAAGAAAGATTTCATATTGTGACTTAAAACTCTTTACTTAAGTCCTATAAGCATAGAGTGTGGGATCTTGTGGATGATTTCCAAGATTTCAACATCACATATATTCCAAGAGAAGGAAAAAACATGCTAATAGGTTGGCAGCAATCAGAGCTCAATTTGATGGTCCAAAGGGGATAGGAGAGGATAAGAACTAACCACATCTCAAGGTGATTGTAAGGCCCTATATACTGGATAATGTTACTAATTGGTAAGTGTTTGATAGTGAAAAAAAATGGAAAATTTTAAACAAGATGAGGCTGAGTTTTATTCCAATAATCAATCCAAACCACAACAACAATATGGTTGATATATTGTGCAATTAAAGTCAAACAAGCTCCCCAAAGGCCTAGTCACACTTGAGAGTATTTTCAATGATGATACCTAGTTAAAAAGTGAAAAGCTAAGCATGTCTACTAAGCAAGAGAACTATGATAAATTAAAAATATTTAAGGACAAGTTGCTTGCACATGGAAAGGTATGTACTAGTGAAAAGAAGTATGATTTTATTGAGTTATGCAAGGAGTTTTATGATGTCTTTGCATGAGAATATAGTGACTTGAAAGGCTTTGACCCAAACTTAGCTCAATATAACATATATCTAGATGAAAATTCCAATCCTATAAATAAAAGACAAAGGCCAATCAATCCTAAGATTGAGCCTCTCATGAAGAAAGAACTCACCAAGTTGATTGAATCCAAAATCATTTTCCCCATTAATCATTCATCTTAGTTGGTAAACTTGGTCCCTGTTAGGAAGAAGAATGGGGAAATCAGGTTATGTGTTGATTTTAAGGACTTTAATAGTTTTTATTTGAAGGACCATTATCCTCTCCCTTATATGGAACACATTTTTGAATTTGTGGCATGTAGTGAAAGGTTTTCTCTCCTTGATGGGTATTCTGGGTAAAATCAGATTTTGGTGAAAGAAAGTGATCAATATAAGATAGCCTTTACTACTAAATGGGGTACATATACCTATAGGAAGATTCATTTTACATTGGCTAATGTTGGAGATACTTTTGAACGTACAATGGATATGACTTTTCAAGGACTAATAAATGACATTGTGTTGGTGTATCTTGATGATGTAACAGTTTTCTCTAAGGATGCAAAGGATCGCTTAAATCACCTAAGGAAGATTTTAGAGAGGTGTAGAGAGTTTGGGATCTCTCTCAACCTAAATAAATGTGTGTTTTTTTGTCTATGAAGGCAAACTCTTATGACACATTGTCTTTAAGAAGAGCTTATCCATAGATCTTGAAAGGGTGAATGCCATCTTGTCATTGTCTTTATCCAAACACAAAAAAGGTTTAAGAAGTTTCTTTGGGAAAATTAATTTCATAAGGAGGTTCATTACTTATTTTTATAATCTTTTCAAGCCTCTAACCTCTATGCTAAGGAAGGATGAAATTTTCACTTGGACTAGAATAAGGAAGGAAAGTTTTGAGGAGATTAAACAAGCTATTGCCTAAGCTCCTACTCTTGCAAGTCATAATTTATCAAAGGATTTTAATTTGTATAACATTAAGAATGAAGAGGTAAGCTCTACCTTGCTTACTCAATAAAATGAGGAAAATTTGTAGAAGCCTATTTCCTTCTTTATTCAAGGTTTGGAAGGCTATGAGGTAAGATATATGTATGTTGAGAAGCAAGTACTTTTGGTTATTAGGAGCCTAAATAAGTTTAGGCATATGTTATCTAAAAACAAGATTCACATATTTTTACCTCATCCTAGTGTTAAAGACTTCCTTTTGAGAAAATATTTGAATGAAAAGAGGACCAGTTGGATCACAAAAGTGATGGAGATGATGTGGAAATCAAGACAACTAAGCCAGTGAAATGGAAAGGGTTATGTGAGCATCTTTCTTCAGATTTGAAGGAGAAAAAAGAGGTTGTTTTGGTACTCCATGATGACCATATGATAGCTACACCTTCATCGATGAGAATTTGGATACAAGATATGATCCATTTTTTTCAAACAAGTGAGTGTCCACAAGGCCTAGATAGATATATAAGAAGGTAATTTAGATTGCAATCCATTCGTTATGTACCTATAGATGGAGTATTGTTTAGGAAAGACTTTTTAGGCATGTTATTTAGGTGTATGAAATCAGATTAGATTGATAAAATACTATTTTAGTTTCATGATGGACTAGTTGGTGGTCACTTTACTCCAAGAACCATAGCTACTAGGATTATAAGGACTAGATACTTTTGGACAAATTTGTTCAAAGACAACTGTGCTTGGGTAAAGAAGTGCCCAAAATGTGCTCTATTTAATGGTAAACCAAATATTTTTTCCTTTCCTCTTCATCCAATTTAAGTTGATGTACCCTTTATGTAATGGGGTTTGGATTTCATAGGCCTAATCAATCTACCTTCTAGTTTTGGTCACAAATGGGTGTTGACTACTACAAATTAATTTAAAAGATGTGTGGAGGATATAAATATCAAGGAGGCAAATGAAAAATTAGTTTTAGACTTTTATGAAGGTATAGTAACAAGGTTTGGGGCTCCTTCAATAATAATTTTAGATAATGCATTGGATTTTCTTAGAATGAAGACAAGTGAATGGGCTTTGAAGCATGTCATCTATCTTAGCACCTCCTTCAAATACTATCCAAAAGGGAATGGAATAGCTGAGTCCACCAATAATAATCTGATTAAGGATCATAAAGATAATGATGAAGGATAATTAAAGGACTTGGCAATCCAAGTTGAAGATAGCCCTTTGGACTAATAGGATTACCCCAAAAAGAGCAATTGGAAATTCACCATACACACTTGTCTATAGGAGAGAAGATAGACTACCTATTTCACTTGAACTACCAGCCTTGGATCTTAGTTATCAACTAGAATTGATGGATAATGAAAGCATGCAAGTTAGGTTATGTGAGTTGGTGGAACTTGAGGAGACAAGATACCAAGATATGCAAACTATGACAGCTTATCAAGATCAAACAAACAAATACTTTGAAAAAAAGGCCATACCAAGAGGTTTCAAAGAGGGATACATTGTTATAAAGTGGGATGAATATAGGGATAAACCTAGATGACACACAAAGTTTGATGCTTTGTGGAGTGGCCCATATGTTATCACACAATGCAAGCAACACAATGCTTTCCAACTCTCAAGGTTGGATGGAGATGAGCTTCATGTCCCAGTCAATAAGATATATCTCAAACATTATTATTAAGGTTGTCCTCTCTCCTTGTACATAGTTTCTTGCTTTCCTTATGTTCTTGAAGTGTTTGTGCACATGTGTGAGTTTTGTCTTGTGTCTTACTATTGTTGGTGTGATGTGTTTTTCTTTATGTTTATTTTTAGGAATTAATTACTAGTTATCTTTGATAATATATTAAATCCATTGGCCCTTGGTAGGATAAGGCTACTAGTCCTTAGTATATCATGCATACTACCCCTATGAGTCACCATTTTGCTAACCAAATTTGACTTTTTGGTTAAATTAGGGCACCCCTAGGCAAAAGTTTTGATTTCAAATATGTGAAGGGATCATAATATATTTTCATATGAAGTATTACTTGTTATTTTATGTCATTTAAGGTCATTATCTTTGGTCTTAGTTACATTAGTCAATCTATCCATTTAGGGTCATTTTATGTGCTTTTAAGAGTCATTAATGAAAGTGGCATGGTTCCTAAAGAGCCTAGGTGTCATTTTTTCATTGTAAACATCGAAAAATCTAGTTGAAATGTCATAGATGTTAGTTACATTAGAATGTTGTAGGTTATCTAACTAAAACTTTAGAAATCAGTTGAAAAAGAGGGAAAATGGCACATACAAAACACATAGGGAAGTGTGACATGTGTATAAGATAATTGGGGTATCCTAATATTTATAACACTCATATCTATTCTTGGTTTGATCTAAAATAGTCATTTTTATGATAAAACCATTTTGTGCATTTCTTGCTTTTTGGATAGACTAAAGTGACCTTCAATTTTTTACTTGATATGGGAAGCACAAGTAGTTTCAAGGAAAATTATTTTGGGAGGTTTTTTTACACTCCAATAAATTCATTTTAATATAAGTAACTTGAGAAATGATCAATTGTGCTATATGAACAATCACTAACAAGTTAATTGTCCTTTTTTATTAGTTATTTCATGCACCCTATAAGTTTTACTCAATTTATACCAAATACATACAAAAAAGTTGTTAATTTTATCTATAGATGAATTTTTATTCATTATAAAATTATCTCCATTCTTATTTTCATGATTTATGATGTTTGGATGAGTATATTAACCCATTTTGCAAGAAGGTGTCAGCATGTGTAGTTTCAATTGGAGTGATTCTATTTGCTAAGTGTCTTCTACTATAGGTGTCTCATACAAATTTGAAATGGTTTTATATAATAATATAGCTCATTTTACCATATCCTTTCATGTTTGGACTTCACCATGTCACCTCTTGGATTGCTTACTATCTTGTTTCTCTCTATGGTCAGCTCTTTGCATAGTTTTAGTTGCAATCTCATGTATAAGTTGGTATATCATGTCTATGAGGTTTTAATGGAGATGTAATATATGATCCAATACTTTCAGAGTTCAATAATATATATTTTTATGCTTGAGAAGGTGTAGTTTTGACCATATGCTCATGTGTCATGGTAAATAGTCACTTGATGCTTCTGTCTTCTCTTTTCCACATGTATGCAGGTGATTTCCATGTTAAAGGAGATGGTTTGAAGCTATTTTAAAAGTGAAAAGAATGGATATCATGTATTTAAAGATTTAAAATTCATTTCATTTCATTTATAATCTATTCACACCATAATTTTCCATATCTCATACCTTTCCTACATAACACAATCAAAGTAGCCACCTACATGCCCCTTATGATGTCATGCTAATGTATGGAGAAGTGGACATGTAATCCAATTGTTTATAATTTAAAAATATGCATTGATATGCCTAAGGAAAACATAAAAAGTTCACACTCATAAAATGTTTCATCTTGTTCATATTATAGCTCACTATGGTGTACCAAACATCCACCTACATGTGGCCTAAATAGGGGGTTGAGATATTTATTTGAGTGTGGAACTTAGGACCTTATTTAAAGCCCTTGAATATTTAAAGGAACATGATATATAAACAAAAGGTTTTATTTGGATATTTTTTTGAGTTTAAGGTCACTCCAAGGAGATGAAGACTGTGATTCCAAGGCTATTTCCCCTAAATAGGCAAACTAGGGGTCTTAAGGTTTTTATGGATAACATTTACTATGGTCACATGAGCTTTGGATGAATCCTAATTAGCCTATTTAGTAGTCATTGTATAGTACATATAATATACAAGAATAAAAATGATATAAATTCAATACAAGATGAATTTTTAACACCTCAAAATTGCTCTTAAACACACTAAAACCAAATAGTGAGGTCTACAGGGTTTGGCCTAAAAGAGACTTGTATTCAATCAACTTGGCATACCATCACTAAGAATCATGATTGAATGACTATAAATGACCTAAATGAACATTAATGACTAAATTATAATCTTGAGAGGTTTGAATATGGTTTATACTTCCTACACACATGCCATATTCGTACATAGACCTATGAGTAATTTACAGTAGGGTTTTGAAGGGAAAATGTCTCAGTCAAGGAAATATCATAGTTTAAGT
The DNA here is from genome assembly GCA_037957365.1 of Torreya grandis. Lineage (NCBI taxonomy): Eukaryota > Viridiplantae > Streptophyta > Pinopsida > Cupressales > Taxaceae > Torreya > Torreya grandis. Next base: position 130,101 of record JARHVA010010097.1, read on the forward strand.
TTGATGGAATAAAAAAGTTGAGAAAAAATGAAAAACACATTGTCTAACCTCCATAAGGTGTCAAAGATAATCTTACAGCACTAGGATCTCCCTAATAAAGCCCATGAAACCTACAGGTAGGGTTGTAAGAGAGCACCCCAATCCAAACAGTAATCTTAAGGTTCATGCAGGATAGTGATTTGGAGGTTTATAAAGATGAGATTTGTTTGGTTATAAATGGTATAAAACCAAGGTTAGTTCAAGTGATCCTCCTAAACTATAAATAATCTCAAAGCAAAACAAACTAACCTATAGGCCAAGGTAAAATAGGGGTCTAGCTTACCTACAACAGGGTACCCAATTGGGTTATAAGTGGAATATGAGGCCCAAAAGGGAGTTTGGATGATATATAAATAATTTATAATCTCAATTATAACCATGATAACATCCATAATATATTGGTTTTATAAAACAAGTATACATAAACCCCCTTAAGATCCTTCATATACCTACAATTGAGTATGCCCATTTTAGTAAAGGTAGGGGTCTATCATGCCGAGAGAAAAAGGAATTTGAAAATACACTTGATATGGTTTATGATAATTCAAATTATTTTTTTTACACATTTAAAGACTCCTAAAATATTCTTATTTATTTTTTCCTTGCTTGGTCAAGGCCATCAATCCGTATAGGTGACTAGGAAACACCTTTTCCCTAATGAACAAATATGAAGAATTAACTAAAGAGAAGGGTTTTGAATGGATTTATAATCTCAAAGAGAATTAAATTAAGGTGATAATTATGTTTTAACATCCCAAAATCATGGTTTTGTCTTTTAGAGGTCACCCATAGGTGGATTTGAGGAAAAATGTAGGAACATAGGTTTTTTGAGGCCTTTTGTAGGCATCTTGAGATGGTTGGACACCCTAAACATGGAATAAGACCAAAAAATTTGGAAAATATGGTAAGTGGGACTTGTAACATATAAAAAATCACTAATATTTCATAATGGATAAGGTATATACCTCTCTATTGTTTCTTAGAGGTTAGCCACTCTTGGAAAATCAGAATTTGACAAAGTGGCCTAATGAGTGTAGATTGGACATGGGACTTGATGTGAAGCCTTGGGGATGTAAAAAAAAAATTATGAGGTTTATATAAGTATTTTATGGGATAATAAACAATATATAAGGATAATAATCCTCAAATTACTCATTTTCCCTTTACACATAGTCCAAATAGGTAGGTTTTCCACTAGGCCAAATTGGCAAGTAAAGAACAAGATGAAGGTAATTAGAGGAATATATGATGTCTTGGTGAGATTAAATAGAGTGTGAAAATTAATAATAAACTAATTCAAATATAATATAATATTACTTTCACACAAATTCACTAAGGTGCCTAGTAGACCTATTGGGCTTTGAGAAGGCCTAATGCCAAATAGTAGTCTATCTTCACTTCTAACTCTTGGTGAACTATCAATATGATTAAATAATGTTTTTTAGGTAAAAATATATGTGTGAGATCTTTTTAAATGTAGATAATTTATTATGAGAGCTATTTTTGAGCTCAAAACCACTCACCCTCATGCAAATTTGGAAAAACAAGCTCGATAGGGTAACTTGTGAAGCTCACATCTCCTTGGAGGATATGCATGGGAAATAAAGAAGTTGAGAGGAGTTATATGGGATACCTTGAAACCAATTTGTCTAATTTTTTTAAAACTTGAATGTCCAATATTTATGAACAAAGCTTAAGACATGAAACTACTCAAAACCCTTACAGTGACCTAATGGGTAAAATAGGATTATAAAGCTTATATAAAGTAATATGTTAGAAATTAAGGATATTATAGCATGTAAAATACTCCCTTAGGCTCTCCCCCATGCAAATGAGTTGTATAGAACTATACAGACAACATGCAAACCAAGTTTTTTCTCACCATTTTTTGTGTTTTATAGGGTATAGGAGGATTTGGAAAGTGAAAGAAAATTTGGGTGGAATATTTGGACTTATAATAACTCTATATGGAAATTTTATTCTAGAAAAAATATTATAAGTGTTAAAACAATTTCCTTCCTTTTAGCCAGTCAAAACTGGGATATTGAACACAAGGGTGAGAAGGGTGAAAAGTCTAAGTGTGAGCCTTTTTAAGGTGTACTTAAGTATTATAAGACCATTTATATCCTTTACAAGTGTAATTAATTCCATCCCATTGATTTTCATGAACAAATGAAGGCATTTGTGAGGCCAAGTGCAAGAGGTGACTAAAAATGGAGTTTTTTAGACTACAAACAATGATTGCTTCTTTCTAGGATTTTCCAAATGAGTAAGACTAGCACCAATGCATGGAATATCATGATTAAATACATTACCTATTATTAAAATCATTATACCTATCCCTAGTTAGTGGTGGGAAGTTAAAACAGCTCCAAATAATAAAGACATTTTTTTGAGCCAAGATAAGGAATTTTATGCCACTTTTCATAGGTTTCATGACTTGTATGGAGAATTGGACCTCCTAAATTTGCATGGTTATTTTAAAATATATTTATCATGTAATTTTAACCTATTTTATCAAATTTACACATAATTAAGTGACCTTTATACTTCATTTGCCTATTTCTCTCTCAAAGGCTATAACTATTGATTTTTTTGGCTCTTTTAGCATCATATGTTGGTTAATGGTGAAACCCTAGACAAATTTTTTACTTAAAGGACTCTTTAAGAAATTAAAAATTTATTTTTCCTACTCACATTATATTTAATTTAGTGTTAGTGTAATCTTGTTGGCCTTGTCTAGTAGAAGAATATCTATCCTAACATGTTATCGTTGATTGTTTACCAAGTGTGCAAAAGAGTGATTGTTATATGTCTCAATTAGTGTTATTTTCAAGTGTAGAAGTGTCTTAGAAGTGGTCTATGAATTAATAATATCGTGTAATCATTAATTTATCTCCTAAGTATCAAATACCTTCTTGAACATAGCTTATGAAACATTGATGTGACAATACAACTTAGATTGTGAGTTTTGTGCAAAAAAGATCTTGTTTGACTCTAAGTAGTAAAATTTAAGTCAATAGAAGGAAATATACTATTGGTGCATCACATTTTTTTATCTTTTTTAGTTGTTTTAATATCCCATTTTCATCCCAAAGTTTATAAGTAGGAAAGTACTTCAAAGAGTGCATCAAGGGAACTAGCCCTTCTAGAGATTCATCTCAAGAAATTTTTACCCACAACAAGAGAGATGTCTCCATTGTGCCACTTGGATGAGGAGAGCTAAGAATCTCCTCAAGGTGTGTAAATATAAGTGACAATATTACCTACCACTTTAGTTAACAAAATTTCATTAATATATGTGAGGACACATGGTATGTGACATAACCTTTTAGAACCTTCACACTTCCCAAGGAATCTATATAACTGATTAAATGCCCTCTTTTTGACCTCAAATGACTCAAAATGACTAAAATAAATAATGAAATAGGCTTATATAACATTAAATGACATTAATTAACTGATAAAACACCTTGTGATGTATGTATTAGACCACTAAAACACTTAAAAGTCATGTTTTTACCTAGGGGTGGCCCAATTTGACCTACAGGGTCAAATTTGGTCAAAAAATTGGTGACTCATAGGGGTAGTATGCTCGTTATACTAAATATACAAGTAGAATTATAATTCCATTGGGTTTAGGAGTCAAATAAAATTTAAGACAAACAAGAAGGCTTTGACCATTTATTATAAGCTTTGATCAAGACAAGACCGATGACTACCTCAACCACACTAAAGAAAAGACACACAAAACAAAAGAAAACACACATGTGCTTCATGAGAGATTATGGAAAACACACATCAAAATAAATAAACTAACTTAATCTTTAACTAATGAAAACTCTATTTTGGATAAAAGGGGAATTTCAAACTCTTCTTGCTTTATGACATGAAGGATTTAGTGAGGCATGTAGCCTTTTGTCCTTTAGCATTAATGCCTCCAAATTTTTCATGAGGTTTGCCAACTTCATTAGCATGATGTCAATTTAAAACCTAGTAGTTTAAAATAGATTGTCTATGAAAATTAACTCATCTTTCATCCAAAAAACCTCAACCTCCTCATATGGATCCTCAATTACAACATCCTTCTTGATTTCCATGGTTCTCTTAATAAGATTGGGTTTCTTCTCTGCTACAAGTTCTTCTAGCTCATCAAGGAGATTTTAATACTCTATAAAATCCTTGTCATTTTCCTCCATGGAAAAATATATCTTTAGCTTGTCACGTAATTAGCCCTCAACTTGGAAAATCTCTTCAAGCTCTTGAAAGAGATTCCTTTACAATTTCCAATCATCTTTTTCCTCTTTATCATCTAAAACCACTACCTCTTTAATATTCTCTTCTTGATGTATAATGTCATCAACATGTTTTTATTCAAACTCTAATGCATCTGATGGTGATTAAACCTCAATCTAAGGTATGGGTTTATATTCAGGAACAACATCTTGCACATTGGTCTCAGGGGATTTTTCTAAGGTTACAACCTATTTATGAAAGACTTGGAATTATTCTCCATCCATAATAGCACATGAATATTCATAATTTAGATGATTATCCAATTTTTTTATTATATGTAGAGTCTTATTCAAGGGATTCAAGATCTTCCATCTCTTTCTCCTTCATGGTGATGCCAAGACTAGGCATCTTGAAATCATGTGACCTAGCCCAATGAAGCTGCCAAGGAGGTATGTCTTCTTCGAGTAGGAGTTATAAAATTTTATCAGACAATTTCTCCTCTTTAGGTTCCCATACCATAAATCCATCAATGGAAATGGTGATGGGGTGAGGACAAGACGAACTATCTAGTGGAGGTGGCACATAAAACTCAAAATCAGATTGAGAGGGAAATGTAAGGGCTCTTTTGAAAGCTCTTGAGGAAGGGGAGGTAGACTTTTGGAAAAAACAACATGATTTTATTCCTTCCACTTGAAAATAAATTTATTCACATTTGATTTATCTTGATTACTCTCTTGAGGAAGGGTGGATGGGGTGTGTTTAGGTATAGGATCTTCTTTTGGATCTAAACCTTCCATCACACCTTGACTTAGTGGTTTCATCCTTGATTCTAACTCTTTAATTTTCTTGGCTAGGTTATCTTAGAAAATTATATATTGAATATTATATACATCATAAATATGATTAGGAATACAAGGGGATTAATATGGAGGATAAGAGGTCTCTTGAGGAAGGGTGGGAGGGGCTTGCATAAGATCAAGTTCTTTCTCAACCTCACACTCTTTATCAATGCCTTTATCTTATTTATTTCCCCATGAATCCACTATATTATTATAGATTATTATGTTATGATTGGGATCTCCCTTTTAGGTAGTGATGTAAATTTAGGATTGGGTGTAGTGCTCAATAAACTTTGAATCTCCTTAGACTCCACCTTGTTTCCAACTTGGAATGTCATATCTAGAGGTCTTTTCTTGAGATGGGGATGGTATGGGAGAGGGAAACGATGGATTAGGTTCCACTTATTTTGTTTCTAAAATGTATTATTACATATAAATATTGGCCAACTCAAATTTTCTATCAAGATTAGATTAAAAAAAGAGGTTTATCTTTTCAATTCTCTCTTCCAACTGATGAGGAAAAGGATGAGTTTGGTAAGCTTGATTGCGCTCATGAATAAGGGTCAAATACAATTGGTAGAAATATTTTGGAAGTGGATATGAAGGCTAATAGGTTTTTTTAGGTTTAATCTCATGAATTATTAGTTTATCCTCTAAGGATACAATCAAGCCACTCACATCTAGCATCTCATTTGTAAGCCTTTGCCAATTAGATCTCTTAATAGGTGCCCACTCTAGTGCATCTCTTAAATTTTATATGAAATATATATTGAAATATTGACATTTTACCCTTAATTTATCAATATATAACATATATTTATCATACCCTAAATGAGTTTTCTTGAAGGTGGAAATGGATTGAGTTGAAAAGTGGCTAGGTTGACTAGGAGAAGTAAGATATTGAGGAGGCTGGTTATAGGACTGATACAACTCATGAAAATTATGGATATAGTGATGTTAATGATCATGATAATGTTGGAAATGGTCATATAAATACCAATAATATCCATAATAAGGATGATATAAATCATGCAAATGCTGATTAGGAATGCCATGAGCTGGAAATACCTCACCAACTTGTGTAAGATACTCAACACCATAATTATCCATGAAACCTCATTGAAAATAATAATACAAATGAAAATGTTAAAAAAAATATTTAAATGATAAATTGGGATACTTTACCAACTGATATAGCTTCAGAGTCACCATTGATGCTTGGATAGATGACTCCAAAGGCTGATTATTGAAAGACAACACCAAAAATCTTTCAACCTCTTAGACCAAAAGTCTTACTAGGCATGCAAAAAATTATAGTCACTTATATTTTCACCCTTTTAGGAGATTAATAATCTCTCATAATCCAATTGGAACAATGGAAAAATCTCTAATCTTGTGGGTAGCCTATGGATGAGGTGAATCTCTAAATAGGGATAACTCCCTTGATGTACCACTTTAAAACACAACTACACCTAATTTTTATTTTGGGGGTGAAGGGAAGGAGATAACTGAAATAAAACTATTTTAATAGATTTTATACACCAAATAAGATGTTTAATTCCAACTATAAAAATTTTACACATGAGAACAAAGGACTAATCAAACATACACTCCTTTAATCTACATCTTCTCACATCAATGTTACATTATGAGGTTATGGATGAATGTGCAAATATAGGAGGACTAGAAAAGAGGCATTGAATTTCACTTAGTGAATTTATTAACTCACTCAATCCTTGACATTTCGTATAACACTTCACATGCCCTATAAGAAGAAGCTTTCCAATTACAAATATGAGGAAATAATGAGATAACAAGGTAAAGAATCCATAGTCTTCACTAAGCAAGATCCAAAACTCAAGTTTAACAAACTATGGTTAATCATGAAGAGGTAAAATATTAGTAGTATTATTGATCAAATGGTACGTAAATGATTAGGGATTCACCATACTCAGATGGAGCATAAGTTATAATGGCCAAAATGGTTAGTTCTTATAAAACTTAAGAGAGAGAGGAGAAGAGAGAAGTAAAAGGGTCATAAGGAAAATTTTAAAGATAATAAAATTTTTTAATTGTGAATGAGAAGAGGATATGGGAAAAACCATGTAAATTAATTAACCCCAAGTATCCATCCAATTCATCAAACTCTTGCAAAGTGGCATGAAATTTCCTTAACTAGATCATAAAAATTGGCTTCATGATTAGCCCTATTTGAAAATCAAAAAATTTATCAGGGATAGGTCTGATGATTTTAATTAATGGTAATGGTTTCAATCATGCATCTCCATTCATTTTCTATAGGCTTGGTTATCTCAAATCATTTGGGAATGGGACATCATCATTTGTAGTCCAAAAAACTCTTCTTTCATGTACCCTACACACTTGGCCTCCAAAAAGCAATAAATTTTCCATTAAAACACATGGGATGGATTTTATTACACCTATCAAGACCTTGAATGTCATTATAAGCATCAGGTATACCTTCAAATGAGCTCACTTGAAGTTTTTCACCCTTCTCACTAGATTGTTCATTATGCAAGTTTTGACTGGCTAAGATGAGATTTATTATTTACACAGTTATATGTTGTTATAAATAGTTAAATTTACATGAGGCTTTATCCAATATCCTAATAATTCTCCCAAATTTGGTTTAATCTTTAGACTCATCCTAGAACCTTCAAAATGCACAAAACTATCAAGAAAACCCTATTTTGTACCCTATATGTTTAAATTTGTACAATTAAAAAGCATGGGAGGGAGATTTAAAGAGTCCTCTATAATTAAAAATAATCTTGGGAAAAATATTCCATTAGAATACATCTCTAGCTTCGTTTCTCTAATTGGGTCTTGACTGAGGGTTTGCAAGGGTTTTAGTCTTGTTTTGACTCTTAAGCTTTGTTCATAAAGCTATAACATTTAAATTGCAAAAAAATTCCAAAAGTGTTATGTTAAAGGAAATTTATAACACCTATAAACTCATTTTTCATCCATTCACAACCTCTAATAAGATATGAGTATCAAAACTTGACCTATCAAGCTCTTTTGTCCAACTTGAATAGGCCTGATGTTGCTTCTGAGCCAAAAATGGCTAGCTCAAGGGTTTATTTGCCTTCCAAAAGATTTAACACATCTTATTTACCCCAATATGCATTATTAAATAGTTTTTAGTGTTATTATAAAGCTAAATATGAAGTTGACCCCATTTTGGATGTCAAGCCTAGTCATGGTTAGTAGGCCTGTTTTCACTTTAAAGCCTAACATGAGTTTTTTGATGGTTCCTATACATGATAATGGATTATAACCTTCTATAATGATCTCATAATCCTTAAAAAATATACTATAAAGCATATATATAACTAGAGGTGAAGATGACCTCCTCATTTGGCACTAGGCCTAAACCTTACCTTTAGGCTTGACTGCAACACTAAGAGTGTAGGGTACCTTATTGAGTTTCATTCCTTTTTTCATGTTCTACCATGTTTATCTTGATTTTTTATAACTCTCCACACCTTCCTAAAGTTTTTACTCAACTCCTATCCTCACCCTTTGTCATTACCTCTCAAATCTACCAGTTTGTGCTTGTAAGGGAGTGCCCTCTATCTGACATAAAACAAAGGGAAATCCCTTATTTACCCAAACAAATGTGACTATTATAAGATATTATACAAGTCATAAAGGTACTCGACACAAATTTTTAATTCTCTACTAGGTCATTTATCCCTCTAAAGGCCTCAAGTTCCAAGATAGACTTCCTTGGATTATGTGTTATAGGTTAGCATCCCTTTATTTGCTTGTTTTCTATCATGATAACTAAATAATAATATCATGGTCATAGTTTGAGGGAATCCCATATCCATTTATTTCTCCAATCTTCCACATTCTCCCTACACTCCTGCCTAATCAAGACAGAGTGTGTTACATTGACTATGTCCTACTCCTTTGACACCATGTCTATAGGTAAAAAATGCTTAGATGTTGTTTGATAGTGTCATGAGACTCTTGAGATCTCCTAAGGTCAATTTATGAGTGTTTGGACCTACTCACTTCATATTTAGTTAATTCCATGCCAATAACCTCAACTTTTCTACCCTCTACCCTTCACAGTCAACTACAGTTGACTATGTGGGGTTTGTATCTGCCTTATATCTAATTTAGGTATTGAATATAAGAAATAAATCCTTCCTAAAACCTTCCATGATTATCTACCTATGATTTCAAATTATTAATCATGTTTGGAACATACCAATCACCAATGAACCATATCCTTCTAGCTCACAATTTCATATAGTCACACAGTTGGTTGTAGGTGTATGCTTCAAAGTTTAAGACATCTATAGGTATGTATGGGGGTTGGAAATAGTATATCCTCCATTTTTTTAGATTATATTTGGAAAAGGATTTATATTTTCACCATCAAGAACCAATATGACATTGTGGTATGGTTAGGGTTGTTAACATGACATACTAGGTTACTCAAAGACTTACATTTTTATAGATATCATTGACTATGTTTAATGCATAAAATGACAATTTTAGCCCTCATAACAACTATCTTCCCCCATTCCTCTTGACCCTAAACATTGAAACAAACTTATCCTATGATAGGGATATTAGATAAAAAAAAGGAGTAGCTTTAAACCACTTGATAACTCAATTTTTTTCCCTTGACAAAAATTGCTAGGACCTTTGTTTCTTGATTTTAGGGATTTGATCCTAGAATTTAGTCTCTTCCTACTAGAAAGTGGTCTTCAACTTTGCCAAGCCATCTAAAAATTTATACATACATAATAGGATACCTCTAAAATATTATATATTTATGAATAGTTCTATCACTTGTTTTAACACTTCATAAGGGGTCATCAGGTCTTTGTTAAGATCTCTTTTAGGTGAACATTCCACAATACAAGTAGTAGATGAAGATTATAGGAAATAGATAAGGTTTAGATACTTAGGATAGGCTTTAGGTATCCTCAAATATTTAAAATTCATTCTCAACATTACAAAGTTTTAAAATAACTATCAACCTTTCTTTTCACACATGAAACCTCTATGAAGGTACATGTAGGTGATCTTCAATGGCAGACTAAGCTTCGATAGTAGTCATGGGGTGGATAATGTGTATGTTTTAACCTAATGAGTAGACCAAGACTCTAATCAGTCCTATAAACATATGTTTATCATCACAAATATCTTTAAAAAAATTTCAAAATATCTATTCAACATGGTATTCCCCTTTTAAACACATGTAGATGCATTTTGAATTGTGTGTAGGATTGAAGTACAAGCACAGTACATTCTTATACCAAGTGGAGATTTTATTTTATTTTATTGATATGATAATATGTTAAATACCAGGAGATCATTGATACACTTCCATCAATCATGTTAAATAGGTCCTCCACACATGATTTCCTATGTCTACAAGTGAGAATGGGCAAGGAGCTAACTATGAGATGTTCATGGTTGTATATTTGATCAAAATATGGATAATTGCCTTGAAGAATGAGATTTAAAGAGGATGGGGCCAATAATACATTAAATACATGGTGTTAAACTTCTATATACCCTCTAGAACCATTCCTAAAGCATGAGAAACTTTGTAGATAGTGAAAACCTGCCTATCATCCAAATGAGACTAATCTACCAGCATGAGATGATTTACTCATCAAATAAACTTGAAACATGAACAAAATCATGGGGAATATTATATAAGGAATTAAAAATCATCTATAATAAACTTTAGTAACTAGTTTGTATGAAATTTATCAAACTAAGGAAAAACCTATGGCTACATAGATTAACAGGCAAAAAAACACAATCAAATTCATGAGGATGGTTAATAAAGCACATGCCACCATTATTTAAAATATTTTATTATAAATTAAGGTATTTTAATTTTATTTCACCTCTACAATGCATTTGATCTGAAGCCTCCCCTACTATTTGTACCAAGTACAAACTTGAAGACTACTTTTGCTTGCCAAGAAGGGTGAAAAAGAGAAAAATAGTTTTGGACCAAAAATGGAACTTATAGAATATTTAAAATGTTTAAATACTCTTTAATAATCTTAAGGGACATTATATGATCTTCTCCCATGTGGCACACTTCCCCATGGGCCGTATAAGTGCCAAACTCACCTTTTTTCCCTCTTCTGAATTACTTGCCACTTTCATTTAAAAGCAATTTATTAAGACATGTGAGGACACATGGCACATTAAATATCCTTTATTAACCTTCACACTTCTCAAGGAATCCATACAACTCATTAAATGCCCCCCTTTTGACCTCAAATGACTCAAAATGGCTAAAAGGACTAAAATAACTAAGGATCAAGGCTAGTATAACATTAAATGACATTAACTAACCTATAAAACACCTTCTAACATATGTATTAGGCCCATAAAACACCTAAAAGTCAAGTTTTTACCTAGGGGTGCCCCAATTTCACTTGCAGGGTCAAATTTGGTCAACATGTCTTTAAAATTTGAGTTGTTCAAAAGGGATTTTCCCACCAAAACTAGAATTCAAATATTTGAATTCTAAGAATTGGTTTGTGTGGGATTTTGAGCATATGAGGGAATGTAACTATGGGGTTATGTATTTGGTTAGATTCTAAGGATGTCAAGAATGTTTCAATGCATATTTAACCCTTATTATTAGTCATTTTGTTAGTTTTGTTAGAGGTTTATTTTTTTAGGTCTGTCCCAATGTACATGAGGGAGTTATGAGTTAGTTAGGAAGTTACGAATATATATAAACTTGTAAATTCTTTGGTGGAAGTCAGTTGGGGGTGGATTCATGGTTACCATGGATATCAAACCCAAAATGAATGAAAAGTTTCTTGAATTTGTACTATGTTTACACATTTGGAATGGAAGATGCTATAGAGGTTTACTATATTTTATTATGTACGTGGTATGTTTTTTTTCAAATTCCTTTTAAGGTTGACTAAACATTGTTCTATTGTTTCCATATTACTTTGTAAAGAAAACTCCCTAACATGTAAGTAATTACAAAATCAGTCACAAATCAATAAAAATTTATTTAAAGAACTATATTAACATGTTAAAGTAGTTTAAAAACATGTAAGAGGATTTCAAATAAGTTGTGGAACTATTAAATAACCCTATAAGTTAGTTAACCAAGAATCTATTACATAACCTATTTTTTTAGAGTTACATAATGAAAATAGAGACCTATAGAATTATGAGAAATTAATGCATTGAATAAATTAAGGTGTTACTATGCAAAGATGATGGTTGAGGTAGTTGATTTGGTGAATTAAAAACCTTATTAAGGTCTTGAAATTATTTGAAGACAATAAGTGTTTAATAAAAATTCAAACTTGAAGCCCTTGGGCTCAGATGGTCTATAAATAACCCTTTGATAGGTTTTTGAAAGAAGAATTTGTTTTTGAGTGTTTTCATAGTGAAAAATACATGGTTTTTTGTGAATAGTTTTAAAATAATGTATACTAAAATATTTTGAGACTTATATTTTGATCTGGTGTGTATTTGTACGTATATATGTAACTATGTGTAAAGAGAAGGAATAAAGACCTGCATAGGCCTAATCTGAGCCATGAAAAAGAATGAAAATATGTCCTCTGTATTGAGTTAGACAAATAATTTTGGTAGAAATGAGATAAGTATAGAGGGTGTCTATAAATGGACTTTCAATACCCTTTCTTACATAACCATACTAGTGGAAAAAGGGTAAAAAATGGCTACTAGAAGGTATAAGTAAGGTCAAGAAAGAAAAAGAGGTGGTAGAGTTGTGCAAGAAGGTTGTGTTGAAGTGGATGGGATATCAATGGGGAGTTGAAGGAGAAGGAAAATGACCTGATTGATTATATGGACATTAATGGAAGGAGAACGTATTAGGCCTTTTATGGATTGGGTAGACTATGAAGCCAATGAGGAGAAACAAGTTCATAAATGGATGGGTCATGTGATTATGTAAGATGGAGAATACATATGAATTAAAAAATGTGAGAATAAAGAGTATAAAGTAGCAAAAAAGTTGAATGGTCATGTAAATTGAAAGAAGAGTGAAAATACCAAGAAGCACTTGAAACCTTGATAGATACTAAAGAGATAAAAGTGACAAAATTAGGAAAAAAGTATAGAGTCAGGTATGAGTATTAAAAATGGTAAGATGTTGATCTTGTTTCCATAGATAAGTATATTCATTAGGGATACCTCTGCATCACAACCCCTTCTACATAGTTGGGTTTATTATTGACTTCTTCCACTCCCACCATAATAACCATGGTGGTAAAAACTAAGAGAGCACCTAGGAGGTAGCCATCTATGTGGTTCATCGAATGCCATTGTATGGGAACATAGATTATTCAAAGATTATTTGGACTATAATGCCTAATCCTCCCACATACACTAATAAAGAAACTAAATAGCGTGATCAAATAGAAGCATTTCCTTTTGATACCTCAAGGCTCACTCTGTTAGATTAGGCTAAGGAACTATGAGCCTTTACCTCTAAGAGGCATGATTTTAAGGTTAAAAAATTATCAATAGTGAGATCCCTATTTGAAAAATCCACTACATTAGGACAAAGGTTGAGAAAGAGGAAGATATAAGATAGCTCAAGTAGGATCCTAATCATGGAAGAGAGGGAGGAAGTATAGACCTTAAGTAAAAGAAAAAATAGGAATAAGTGTCAAGCCCCTTACATAGAGGAATTGACAACACATATGGAGACCCACATAGAATCTATCATGGCCATATATCAAGGAACTAAAATGGAAAGGCAAGATCTCGAGGAAGAGTTGGAAACACTCAAAGAGAAATGACAAGTAATTCAGGATCGTCAAAGAATTGAATAAGATGTACATGATGCTACCCTCAGATTATATGAAATCCTTTATTACATTTATCTTTAAGAGTTATCTTGGCTCCAAATGTTTATAACATAACTAAATTATTAATGGGATTCAAGGAAGATGACATCAAGTTAAACTTACTAGTGATGTATACACCAAATAGGATTTTTGGCTATATGGATTTGATAAATCTATTAGAGGCCTCAAATTTCCTAAAATTATCATTAATAAGGACCCAAGATGCCTAAGATTGGGTTCTATCTTTGGAGGCATTAGTAAATAAATTGGTAAAACAAGATAAACAGGTTGAACATATATTATCAGGACTAGAGTTATATACTATTTGAGATAACTGAAGAAGGCTAGTGATGAGAGGGGCATTTGACCAGATGATCAAACAAGCCTCTAATAGTTTCAAATAGAGCATGTAATATTTAAGCCTTGAAAACATAGATGCTAAACTAAATTCATCAAGGAATAAAGACACCAAGGTAGAAGTATTCAGAGTTAGTTTCAAAATGACCAAGGTAAAGCACAATAGCTAATGGGTGAGATTAGCAGGATAACTAAACCATATCTTATAGATATGGGTCTAATTGGAGCAAAGCATACCTAAGCCTAAAATAACTATCGTGTCCTTGATACAAATAATAGAGTTACTCAACAAGCTCAATCTACTAGTTCTACCATGCAAACTTCACCAACTCTACCAATGACAAAAAATTTCACATCGACGCTAACTCAAACTACTATTCCTATGGTGATGATAGTTCACACATGTAGTGATTCTTTAAGTTAATTTCTAGTTACTACAAAAGATACTACCAGGTCTACTATAGTTCCCACATTAGTCTTAAGGAAATTCAAGTAAGATTAAATTTAGATTGGCTAATTTTGTATGATTTTGCATGTAATCGATGTACCCAAATAGTAAAGTATTAGT
>JARHVA010010097.1:147500-220358 GCA_037957365.1 Torreya grandis
CATATATGTTTTATATCTATTAGAGATTGATATGTACATTGATTTTTACATTTAGTAAAGTTTGAATCATTATTATAAAGTGTGTAGAAGTGTCTCGATTGATACATTATTCTATGAGTAAGAAATAGTTTCCTTAGATAACTTATT
The DNA here is from genome assembly GCA_037957365.1 of Torreya grandis. Taxonomy (NCBI): domain Eukaryota; kingdom Viridiplantae; phylum Streptophyta; class Pinopsida; order Cupressales; family Taxaceae; genus Torreya; species Torreya grandis. The sequence continues at coordinate 147,648 of JARHVA010010097.1, forward strand.
CATTTGAGCTTTAAACTCTGGTATAAAGGTATGAAATAATAACGTTGAAAAAATCAACCTTCAATTGAGACCCAAAAGCACCCTAAATTTGAATACCTAGACTCCCAGCCATGTTTATTTATAAGTGAGAAACAACTACAAAAAACAAACATTGGTCTTTAAGAGACTTGTCTAATAAAGAGACATACTAAGAAGATCTTGCTCAAAGATATATAATCCTCTTCTTCCTTACCTTTCTAATTTTTTGAAGTTTATTTGAGACCTACCCACTATAGATTAGTCTTTTACCAATCCAACTCACATAGTGATTTTAATTTTTATTATAAACCACACATCCACCCAAAAAATTGGTTGGACAACCTACTAGCTTAACCCACTATTCCACCACTCAGTTGTTTAAAATACATACCTAAAACTCATGCCCCAAAATGGAACATAGTTCCATAGAGATCCAAATGTGAACCCTCATCTTGAACTTAGTAATAGGTATGGGGTTATTATCCTTTAGGATGATAATGTCATTAGTGATAAGTCACATACGCAGTGTTTTGTTGATTGAATTATTCTACTTTTATCCTACCAATATTTTCAAAATGTAAGTAGAATATGCAACTGGTAAACATAAGTACCTTTGGAATGAATCTCCTAAGAAGGAGGCCACAACTTTCTTGTGATTCAAATGGTGCCAGAAGGTGTTCCATGTCACCTTACCAGTGAATAAGAGATCCCAAAACAAGTATATGCATGGTATCACTTTAGGCTTGGTTGTCCTAAAGTGTATCCCTTGGTGATTGAAAGTAAGTAGGTGTAAAACTAATTACCTTTGTGATGGCATTAAGTTATCCTCATGTGTGTGGGCATCAATTGTGTCAATGAGAACCCATAGATCTAAATAAATAAGCATACTGATCATTGATAATAGTGGAATTGAAGATGTAATTGTTTTCAAAAGGATTTTCTCTCAAATTTTCCAAAATAAAAGATTTTGAAAGAAATCCTTCTCATGGAAAGTCTCTGAAATGAAAGCTTCTGACAAAAAAGTTTTCGACGTGTAAATTCTTGACATAAAAGCATTCAAATAGAACCCAAAGATAATGTTTCCAAAGAAAAATTTACAAATATAAAATATACCAAAGACTAAGACTGTGAAGAAAGATACCATTTGAAAAACATTTTGAATTAATTGTTTCCACCAAAAAATTGTCAAAAAGAAGTTGCCAATATAAAGCTTCCACAAACCAAAATTCATGAAATAATTCCATTGATATGAAAGTCATAAATGAGAAACCTTCTATAATGAAAGTTACTGATATAAAGATCCCAATGTGAAACTTCTCAAAGTGACTTCTTGAATTGAAACTTTAAGAAATTATACCTTTCAAAAAGGAAGTTTATGATAGAAATTTGCTAATAAAAACCCTTTCACAGAGAATCTTTTTGACGTGAAAGTTTCTAAAGTGAAATTTTCCAACATGAAAGTTTATAATGGAGAGAATATAAGAGACTTGAATAAGGTAGATCACCCATACATCATTTGGTATGGAATGAGGTTATTTTAATAGTTTTAGATCTAAATAATTACCTTTACAAAAATTACACTAAAAGGCATTGTCATACTTTGAAGGAATTACAAGATCCTTGAATTAATCTACTAATAAATAACTTGAAGGGCATTGTCATATATTTAAGGGGACATTGAAGTTATCTCTTAGTAGATACCTTCAACATGCACATGAGTGTAATTTTTCTTCACATTGAAGTTCCTTATAAAATATTCAAGGTATCTCCTAGGAGATACCTTCAAGTTACCAATGAAGGTATTACAAGAACCTTGAAGGAATTTCCTAGTATATACCTTGAGGTTGAACATACCCAATGTCATTGAGGTGTATAAGGGATTCAATGAGTAAATAGGTGTTTCAATTAAAGAAGGTAGTTATTAATACACTGACTATTTTGTATAAGGTCTTATAGGAGATACCTTAAATGTCTCCTTGAATTTATGATGACACCCTTCAATTTATCTATGTGATATTATATAAATGGATTTTTAGTACCTTCATGGGTAAATTTAATAGATTACAAGGCCCTTAAAGGAATATCTTAGAGGATACCTTCAACATGCACATGAGTGGAATTTTCCTTCACCTTGAAGGCATTACTAGGTGTTAAATTGAAGTCCCTTGTAATACCTTCCTAGGAGATACCTTTTAAACATGCACAAGATTGGATTCCTCCTTCAAGGTATCTCCTTGGAGATACCTTTAAGTTACCATCAAGGGGATACCTTAAAGTTACCCATGAAGGTATTATTGACTAATTTGATCACAATTCAAACTAGGTCAACAAGCTATATATTCAAACTTGTTATACAGGTCTTCTAATATGGAAAATGTGTGCCATGGTCTCAATAAGTTCAAATATTATGTTTATCTTTGCCATATTTGTCTATAGTTTATCCTAAGTCATTCTAGGCAACTTTTGGGGTTATTAATTATAGTTGTACAATTTTCATATAAGGAAAATTATTCCAAAACAATATTAAACATCCCCCATATTAGGATCATGTAAAATATGGTAGTTTTGAGATGAAAAATTTAGGTGCAACATCTAAACAAGAAAATCAATGAGAAAAGTGGTAGTTTTCAGTTATTATATGACCTATATAGTATATTTGGCACATGGGATGAATTAAGGAGTGTCTCTTTGGACTCCCAAAACTCATTTCCATGCTTGGTAAGATTTTAAATACCTAAAATTTATCAATTTTTTCCTATCTTCTCTATTTCTCTAAAAAACTAGCAGAAATGGCCAACTAGTTTCTACATGGTACAACTAGGAGGAGTTGAGTCAAAAAAATTTCACTTGAGGGATGAAAATAATATTTTTTTAATCCAATTTCATGGAAATAATTTTATGTTGGGTTTCTTGTTCTCTATGAACCATTTCTAAGAGGGTTTGCTCTGCTTTTCTGCCCACACATCCCCATAGCCTTCAAGTTTCTTATCTATTTGCATTTTTCTTTGAAAAAAAAGTGTTGCACATGTTATTTAAGGAAATTAGCACCCTTATAAAATTATTATTTTTATATTTTTCATGTGTGAGTGTGAAAAAATAAGTATAATTATATCATCTTACTAGTAAGAGGACTCCATTATAGTCTATAGACATGTTTCACAGTAGTAGAGTTTCTTCCTCATAAAATGGTTTCAAAACAAGGTATTATGTTGTGTTTCATACATTCATGAAATTTATATAATTATTATTTTTTAGGTTGAGTCTCAAAGAGTATCACTTGGTGAAGTGAAAAGTCTAAAAGTTACACACATTTAGGTTTCCTTGCAACTGTCACATTCAGCCAAGTGAACTAGCCCTTGAACAATCATGTCAATGACACATAGAGATTTTAAAGAGTGTGAGAAGTTTCATAATATGGAAAAAATATGATTGAGCTATACAAAATGTCATATATTGATGAAAATTTACCAATTTTATACACATTATCTTATATCCTGTAGTAGCACCTACATGTGGCTCCAACAGAGGTTTGAGGATTATTGAATTAATATGTTTGAACTTGTATGAAACCTCATTGAGGTCTAAGAGAATTTAGAGTAGAATTTTTATAGTGGTTAATTCAAAATATGGAAAATAGAACTAGGTCCATGAGCATAATTAGTAAAGTTACATTTGAAGACAACTTACCTTAATCTTTCTGAAAAGGGAATCCTGCCTCATAAGGAGTCATCTCATAGTATAATGTTTCAAGGTCTAGACATGATCAAGTGTTTCCATTATGTATCCAAATAATATGGGAAATTATTTGACACAATCAAATGGATGCTTGATCAATATAAATTTGTGTTTGATTGATTTCTAACTCAAGTAATTTCTAACCTGAAACACTTAGTGAATAATGCATTAAAATGACTATTAGCAACCTAACTTGCAGTGGTGAGTGAGACTATGGTCTCTAGGCATTATAATGACATCAATTTGGTACGAAATGACATTAAAAACCTTAATAGGATCATAAAATATGAAATTTTGTGTCAAGGATCACATCACCACCTATAGGAGTCCCTTTTTCTCTAAAAATCCCACCTACAATCTAATTTTAGACTAATAACATATTGGGAGTAGGCAGTTTAGAGGTTGACATAGCCCTAAGGAATGATATGAATATGTTAAAGTGTGAGATGGAATTTATGACTTAAATAATGACCTAAGTCATGTAACATAAGGATAAAACATGCACTTTCACTTATAGAATCCTCATTTTCCTAAAGTTAATGCACCTATAGTTTGTTATAGTAGACAAACCAATCTAGCAAAGGAAATACATGGATTGAGAATATGGTAGAGGTGTGGGATGTTTAAAATGTTTTGGATTCCATTCATAATGTTTAAATTAAATTCACATGATGTTTAGATAAGGAAATAGGGAAGAACATCAACATATAGTCACAATTTTGAGGTTTCTTAAAACATTGCACAATCAGTTGTCCCATAGGTCTATCTTGAAGGTTTGAAGCATTTAGGGATCTGATAAGGTGATAAGAAATTGAATTTTTGTGTATAATGTCATTATGAATTATTATATCCCACCATGACTTCACCTTGTTTGAGAAAATAATGGAGTTTCCCTCTACTTTATCTTAGATAAAGGATACTACCAGTAAAGACATGATTGTAGGCTGTGGTGAGTATAAGGTAGGAGGATAACATGATGAGTCTTGGGATGCTGCAAAATGATGTGGAATGTTTTTTTGAGCATGAAAAATCATAGAGGAGGCCTTAAAAACTTGAGAAAGTACTCGGAGGTGGTCTTAGGTGATCAATCATAGTTAGGCTTATTAGGCCTATAACTAGACCAAATCCCTTCAGGAGTCTAGTTTCATTTATATGACCATAAGGTATATCATATCTAGTTTAGGAAATTTAAGGGAGAGTTTAATATGATTCAAAGCCATCAGTTTATAGGAGACTATACATAAGGTGGTCAATTTGACCCAAAACCATGATAGGGGTGTCTAGAATGCTAGTGAAAGCTTGATAGGCCATATTCAAGTGTTCATATCTATAAAAAAAAATATAATTAGACCTAAATAATATAAGGGTAATTATTTAAGGGTCCCATAATCAAGTTTTGTGTAATTTTTATGAGGTTGGATGTCAAGATTTTATGAACAATCCTTGTCAGGGGATCTGTAGCTCTACCAATTAGAGCACAATTGATTACTTTCTTATATGCAATTAAACACGGAATTATACCAGAATGATAAAGTAGCTAGAAACTTGAGACAGCAAAGAATTTGAGAGACAATACACACTCTTGTATTAAATGCTACTAGAAGAAAATACAATAAGGAAGATGCCACTTCTTCCTCCACCTCAAAGGCTTGCCACACCTCAAGACCTTCTTCCCTCTCTCTCTTGCTCAACACAACAACTCTAAAGCCTGAGTTGCTATCCCTCGTTGAATGCTTCAGCTGATCTCCTTGACCTTACACCTGTAGATCTCCTTGACCTTGCTAGCTTCAATGCCTTTACTTGCCTTAGAATTAATTTACAATACATGCCTTATGGGTCTATAAATAAGATCCCATGCTTACAAAAATAGAAGTCTAACTACTAAAATTAGACACACATCCCGCGACTTAAATTAGCCCCTTAGCATGCAAACACTCGGTTCAACTAACTAACTGTTCGTCAACAGCAGTTTCGAAAATACACAGGCGACCGACGCCGGTCCCTGCTGGTCTAGTGCTGCCGACGTCGGCTGACTTCCTGCCATCGCCAGTCTCCTTCTCCACTGCACTTGACCGATGTCGGTCATACTGCCAACGCTGGTGGCTCTGGTTCTTTAGCATCCTTCCTTCTAGTGTCTACAAATAGTTAAAGCTTTTAGCTCCACACCACAACAATCCTTAACATTCAAAATAGTTCAAAACCCTCCTAAACCCTTATCTAAGAGGAAATAGAAATTAATATGCACTAAAAGAGGTAAATATAGATGAAAAAATATTCTTTAATTGATTAATATTATCCCATGATCCTTCCCACCTAATTAGTTTGTACCCTACTTGTACGAACAAGGTAAAAATAAGGTTATTTATTATTTTATAGGTGTGGAATGAAATTGATAGATGAGAATAATTAGATGATGTCATGAGGGACTTATTATAGTTACCTATATTCATATACCTCTATATAAAATCATATAAACATATATGATAAATATTTCACTACATATAGTCTTAGATAGGTAGTGAAAAGATAAAGTGACTACCAAATGAGAAGATGAGAAGTCCAATTATAGATCCTTTTAAGGTCTGAATTATGGATTGGAAGGTTAAAATACTCTATAAAAGTGTCCTAACACCTCTTCCATGGATTTTTTTGAGGAAATGAAGGTGATTTTGTTGACCAATGTGAAGAATGATGCCAAAAGGGCTAATAGATGACTCCAGATAATGACTACAAGTGTCTAAAAGATGTCTAGCAGTTAGAGTAACATTTGATGACTATCATAACATGTTTCTAGCCTACTTGAGATGGTGCATATGTGTCAAATATCACTAGTCTAGTTCAAAAATTTAAGAGATGCTTCATGATGAAGGTAGTTTTAAGATGGGAGTTCAATACCTCTATGCTAGTTTTAGAGATTTTTTTCATGTTTCAGATAAACACTTGTCCAAAAATACTTATATACCTATTTCCACACTCCATTGTAATATAATTCAAATTAGCCTCATCACTTGACACTTTTTATTATGACCTTTGATCTCCACTTCCTCTCACTTCTCTCACATGTTCTATAAATGTAAGCCATTTTGGCTTTGTAAAAGAATCCACACCTAGTATGGTGAATCCCTACTAGTTTGATGTTGTATCTTGCATTTAAAATAAAGTTTTGAAATATTATTTTTATTTCAAAATCTATATTGTCTAAGTGTGTGAAGTGATGTATAGTGAAAGCTCAAGTGATTAGTGTCTATCCTTGCTTTTTCTCAACCCTTCCATGTTTAATGCAAGTTTTTTCAACTCTAACAAGTCACATGAAGTGTTTTCAAGTACATTGGTCTATATTTAAGTGTTAGGAGTACCCTTAGTGTCTAAAATATTACCTATTTTCCAATCACATTGAGTATTTCCATGCATATCAGCTCTATGTTTTAAATACTAATGTTAGAGCAATTTAAGATTTTGAGACTAATGTTGTGAGTCATGTTTCATAGTACACTTGTATGGTAGTATAGTGGAGATATATATCTTGTATCACCTCATTAGAGTATTTTATTTTCATGTTACTTCTATCTCCTTGTCATCGAAACAATAAAGCAATGTAAGTGATAAGCAATCAAAGATAAATCTAGGGAGGTAGACCTTAAACCTAGAAGTCTACCTATACCATAGGCAACCCATAGGCCTAGAGATATTCCAATGTTTACCAAATATTATAGTAGGCTTGAAAAAACAACTCTATGGTATAACATCTAGTGACAATAGTTATGACATGCCATGTGGGACAAGGTCTATAAGCGTGGAAGGATTATTTGTGTGTCCTTCCTCTTATCATCTTTTGAAATCATTCAAGCAAGCACTAATGGAGACTACAAATGAAATATTTTGGTTGTAATCAGCCCAAGTATCTATTTTTGAATATTTTTATCAAGTATTATTATTTAATTAACTCATGAAGTTTATATGGTTGGTTATGATGACAATCCCCATTATGCACCTCCTTCTCAACCTTATTATGACCCATGCCATGCTATATCCCTCAATATCCCTATCAAAATTTATATCAGTCCTATGAGCCATGCCATCCCTATAATCATCCTATTTGTTCTCCATATGAAATCCATATTGTTGAGTAAGCTTATCAAGAAGATTATCAATAAGTGCCTTCCTATCAACCCCAATATGCCTCCTACTATCCTTATAATGATGTGTATACACCTCAAGATGATTCTTATCAATTTTATCATGAGTAATATGATGATACCATTGATTTTAAATTTATATATTTTAAGTCAAGATATGAATTCCTACAAGTTCAAGCTAAAAAACTATTTCAATAAATTGAAGTTGGTCATAATCCCCACTATTACCCTCCTCTTCCTACTTCAATCCCATTCCATTTCAAATCCTTATTGGCACTCATGCCAAGTCCACTAGATAATGAAGAAGAGATGAGAACATGGGATGAAAATTTGTATGTGCTCCCTAACCATCTTAAGGAGTGGTTGAGGGGTCTAGCCCAAAAGTTGATGAATGTGTGCAACAATGTTGAAAAGGAAAACCAATACAATATCAATGAGTAATTGTACTTGGAAAAAAATTGTATCTAATGCTCATTGGATAGACTAAAAATGTGGGAAAAATAAGATCTTGAAAATAAGCCTACATATGTTGAAGATCCTTAACAAGGCTATGAGTAAAGTGAAACTCTTTTTGAATAAGGTGTCCTCAATATTGACCATCCTAACTTGTCATCTCCCCATGTGTTCATTAAATAAGTTTCCATTCCCAAGCCCATTCATGAGCCTTCCATTATACCTCATACTCCCTCTCCAACCCATGAGGCTATCAATCACCCTCCCACATCATCCCTTCTTCAAGGATAACATATCTTGTGGGAGGCAAGCAAAGAAGAACAATCTACAATTACAACTGATCAAGAAAATGACATGAGTATATGTGATGAAGAGATCACCATAGGGACTCCACTTGGTGAATACAAGTTCAATTAAATCTTCTTGAGTTAAGAGAAAGATGTTTAAATTAATGTTGAAATTGATTACAAAGAGTGTAATCAATGTATGAAAGAATATGTGTCTGAGAAGGAATCTATATCTGCTAAATTAGTTAATGCTCATGAATGTGATAAATATTTTGATCACTCCATGGTACAGATGACATGTGGCAGAGATTCAATGACATATGTGATGAGTTTAAAGGCCTTCAAAAGACTATACACCTTGCTAGTTAGTTAAGAGACACTATTGAAGCTACCCTACCTCTTGGTGGTGTGATCTCAAAAGAAGATATTATGCCATCTCAACTTGTTGAAGTTACAGTCAACTTTGAAGTTGATAAAGTACTCAAGGACCAAAAAGATGAAGTTAAAGGGGTGGTGGTTCTCAAATAGAAGGAGAGAAATAATGATTGGTAGTATTAGATGATATTTTTCCAAGAACTTGAAGACCTTTGAAAAGTTGAGGGCCAAGTACATAAAAAGATAGAAAAAATGTTTCCACGGAGGATAATGATTAAGATTATATAGACTATATAAAGCTCTTTAACTAGCTTGAGGAATTTGTAATTGGTGATCAATATGATCTCTCTCAAAGTACCATGGGAGTTAGGGAGGTATGTTTTATTGAATCACCATGGGAAGTTATAAATAAGAAGTCACATGAGAAGGTTGAGGTTATTGAAGTTCAAGTGGAATTTACCTTCATAGGTGATTTGGTTGTAACCGCCTTGATTGAATTGAGGATCAAGCCAAGGAGATTAGCAAACATCATGAAGAAGTTTGAGGTATTAATTAAAATACTCAAAAGGAAATATGTCTCATTCAATCCTCTAGTTCATGGAGAAAATAATGGTTCAAGCTTCCTCTTTGATACAATAAGAAGAGCTCTATCTAGGTTAATTTGTACATAGATTAGTTTGTTTGAGTTTTTTGGTGTTTTCCCTAAGTGTTGTTTTGATTTGGTTTCTTGTCTTGTGTGTATGTTTCTTGTTTCTTGGTGTGTTTTTGGTGTTTTTTAGAGGAATTTGGAGTCAAATATATGTATAATTGTCTCCATATCCCAATGGATAGGATAAGGCTACTAGTTTTAGCATATCTGGCTTGCCACCCATAGGAAATTGGCAAAATGTTGACTAATTAAACCATAAGTGAAATTAGGTCAACCCAATTATATTAAAACTTGTTATATGGGTATTATAGGATGTAAAATGTGTGTCATGGTATCAATAAGGTCAAATATTATGTTTATCTTTTCCATATTTATCGATAGTTTGTCTTATGTCATTCTAGGCCATAGTTGGGGTCATTAATTGGAATTGTCCAATTTTCATAGAAGGTCAAGTGTTCCAAAATAATATTCAACATCCCCCATGTCAATATCATGTCAAAGATGATATTTTTAAACTAATAAATGTAGGTACAACATCCAAACAAGAAGATAAGTGAGAAAAGTGGCAACTTTCAATTGTTGTACATCCTATATAGTAGGTTTGGCACATGGTATGACTTAAAGAGTGTATTTTAGGATTAAAAAAACTAATTTCCATACTTTGGAAGATTTTATAGACCTAAAATTGATCAAAACCATCCTATTTTCTCTATCACTCTCATAGATAAGTAGAAATGGTCAATTGGTTTTTGCATGATATAACTAGGAGGAGTTGAGTCAAAATAAGTGAATTCAAGGGATGAACATAATCATTTTATAATCCAAATTCATGTAAATAGTTTCAAGTTTGTTTTGTTTTGCTCTATGAACCATTTTTAATAGGGTATGCTATTCTTTTTTGCCTGCAAATCCCCATAGCCTTCAGGTTTATTCTCTATTTGCATTGTTATTTACAAACCAAGTGTTTCACATGTTATGTGAGGACAGTACCAGCCATATTACATAGTTATTTGTCTAGTTTTCTTGTGTGAGTGTGAAATGATAATCATAATTATCAGATCTTGCTAGTAGGAGGACTCCATTATAGTCCATAGACATGTTTCATAGTATCAGAGTTTGTTCCTCATAAAATAGTTTTAGAACAAGGTGTTATGTTGTTTTTCATACTTTAGTGGCATGTAGATCAATTTTATTTTAGAGGATCAGTCTCAAAGAGTATCACTTGGTGAAGTGAAAAGTCTAAAAGTTACACAAAGTCAAGTTTCGCTACAACTATGAGACAACCAAGTGAACTAGCCCTTTAACAATCATGTCCATGACACATATGGATTTAATGGAGTGTGATAAGTATCATAATATGAGAACAATATGATTGAGATATTCAAAAGTCTAGATATTTATGACAAGTTACCAATTCCATACACATTATCTTATGTTCTGTAGTAGCGCCTACATGTAGCTCCAACAGAGGTCTAAGGAGTATTGTATGAAGATGTTTGAAACCTCATTGAGGTCTAAGGGAATTGAGAGTACCACTATGATAGTGGTAAATTCAAAAGATGGAAACTAGACCTAGGTCCATGACCATAGTTAAGAAATTTGTATTTTACAACAACATACCTTAATTTTTTGAAAAAGTGAATCCTTCCTCATAAGGAGTCATCTCATAGTAGATTGAGGTCTGGATAAGATTAAGTGTTTCCATCATGTAACCCAAGCATAGTGGCAATGATTTGACATAAGAAAGTGGTTTATTGATCAAGAGAGAGTGGTATTTGACTAATTTCTAAGTCAAGTAGGTTCTAACCTAAAACACTCATGAAATACTACATTGAAATGACTATAAACAACCTAGCTTGTAGTGGTGAGTGAGATTATGGGCTCTAAGCATGATAATGAGCTCAATTTTGTTTTAAATGACCTTAATGAACTTAAGAGGATCAAAAAATATGAAGTACTATGTCAATGATCACATCACCACCTAGAGGAGTCTCTTTTTCTCTCAAAATGTGACCTACAATCTAATTGTAGACTGATAGTATATTAGGAGTAGGATGTTTGGAGGCTGACATAGTCCTAAGGCATGATGTGAATATTTTAAAGTGTGGTAAAATATTAATGAATTAACTAATTACCTAAGGTATGTAACATAGGGATAAAACATGCACCTTCACCTACAACAACCTCATTTTCCTAAAGTAAATGCACCTATAGTTTGCTACAGTAGACAAACTAGTTCTAACAAAGGAAAGATGTGGATTGAGAATATGGTAGAGGTGTGGGATGTTAAATTTTTTTGAGATTTAATTCAAAATATTTACATCAAATTCAAATTATGCTTAAATAATGAAATATGGTAGGAACACCAACATATAGTCATAATTCTGAGGTTTCTGAAAACCCTACAAGTCAATTGTCCCATAGGTCTGTCTTGAAGGTTTAAAGAATTGGGGGCTCTAAAAAGGTGATTAAATATTGAATTATGGTGTATCAGGTAATTATTACCTATTATATACCCCAATTAATTAATTTTTGTTGAGAAAATAGGAGAGATTCCTTTTATTTTATCTCAGATAGAGGGCACTCCTAGTCAAGACATGACTGTAGGATTGGTGAGTAGAAGGTAGGAGGATAAAATGAGGAGTCTTGGTAAGATAAAAAATGTTATGGAATGTTTTTTTGAGCATGAAAAATCATAGAGTAGGCCCTATAGTCTTGAAGAACAACTCATAGGTGGTTTTAGGTGATCAAGCACAATTAGGCCTATTAGGCCTAAAATTAGACCTAAGCTCTTTAGGGGTCTAGTTTCATTTACATGACAAAAATATATGTATAATATAGTTTAGTAACTTTAAATTAGATTTTAATAGGAGTAAAAACCATTGGTTTGTAGGAGACTATACATAGGGTGGTCAATTTGACCCAAACCATGACATGGATGTCTATAATGCTAGTGAAAGCTCGATAGGCCAACTTTAGGTGTTCATATCTTTAAAAAAACATATCATGAGACATAAATTATATATAGGTAGTTATTGAGGTTCTCATGCTCAATATTTTTGGAAATTTTTTGAGGTTAGATGTCATGATTTTATGAACAATCCTTAATAGTCTAAATAGTTCAAAACCCTCCTAAACCCTTGTCTAAGTCCCAATGGATGAAATACAAATGGAGATGCACTAATATAGGGTAATATGGCTTGAAAATTATTATTAAATTTTTTAATACTCTCCCATTCTCATTCCCACCTAATTGGTTTGTACCCTACTTGTATGATAATTTTAAAATAGGGGTTTTTATAGGTTTTTGATTATTTTGTAGGTGAAGAATGAAATTGATAAATGAGAACAATTAAATGAGATCAAGAGGGAATTATAATATTTCCTTATATTCATCTCTCTCCATAGATAAAAATATAAACATCTCTGCTACACAGTTCACTACAAGCAATCTTAGGCAATGAAAAGACAAAGTGATTGCCAAGTGAGAAGATGAAAAGTCCAATTGTAGATACTTTTGAGGTATACCTGATGGAGTGGAAGATAAATAGATTATAAATATGTGTCTTAACACCTGTTACATGTATTATTTTGAGAAAATTGAAGGCCAATTTATTGATAAATGTGAAGAATGTGGCCAAGAGGGCTAATAGAAGACTTAAGACAATGAATAAAAGCATCTAAAAGATGGCTAGCAGTTAGGAGAACATTCTATGACTATAATATCATGTTTAAAACCTCTGTAAGATAGTGTATATGTGTAAAATATCCCTATTCCAATGACAATCACTTAAGATATGCTTCATGACAAAGGTAGTTTCAAGATGGTAGTTGAATACATCTAGGCCAATTTTGGATAATTTTATCATGTATAAGATGGGCACTTGTCAAATAAGGCTTATATACCTCTTTCTACACTCCATTCTCTTTAAATGCAACTGGTCCTCATCACTTGACACTTGTTATTATGACCTTTGAGCTCCACTTCTTCTATCTTCTCTCACATGATCTATAAATGTAAGCCATTCAAGATTTGTAAAAGAATCCACACCTAGTTGGTGAATCCCTACTAATTTGATGCTATATTTTTTCTTTGAAATAAATATTTTCAATCTAGTTTTAAATTCACAAGACATCTTGTCTAATTGTGTGAAGTGATGTATAGTGAAAGGTCAAGTGATTAGTGTCTATCCTTGTTTTATCTCAACCTTTCCATGTTTTATGAAAGTTATTTCCATTATAAAAAGTCACATGAAGTCTTTTCAAGTGCATTGGTCCATATTTAAGTGTAAGGAGTAGCCTTAGTGTCTACAATATGACCTCTAGTCCAATCACATTTATTAGTTCCATGCATATCATCTCCATGTTTGAAATACTAATGTTAGAGTAATTTAAGATTTTTAGACTAGTGTTGTGAGTCATGTTTTGTAGTGAATTTATATGGTAGAATAGTGGATATATTTATAGTGTATCACATAATTAGAGTAGTTTATTTTCATTTTAATTCTATCCCCTTTTCATCCAAGCAAGTAATTAGTGTAGGTGATAAGCAAGCAAAGAAAAATCTAGGGAGCTAGTCCTTAAACCTAGAGGTCTACCTCTACCATATGCAACCCATAGGCCTAGAAGTATTCTAATGTTGCCCAAATATTAGAGTAGGATTTAACAACCAACTATAGGGTGTAATATTTGGTGACAATATTTATTACAAGGCCCTTAAAATAATCTCGTAGTAAATACCTCGAGGTTGAACTTGCCTAGCTTATTATCGTGTATAGAGGATTCATTGAGTAAATAGGTGTTTCAATCAAAGAAAGTGGTTATCAATAAATTGATTGTTATTTGTGAGGTCTTATATAGGGAGCTAGTCCTTAAACCTAGAGGTTTACCTCTACCATATGCAATTCATAAGCCTAGAGGTATTCAAATGTTGCCCAAATATTAGAGTATGATTTAACAACCAACTATATGGTGTAATATTTGGTGAAAATATTTATTACAATTCCCTTAAAATAATCTCATAGTAAATACCTCAAGGTTTAACTTGCCTAGTCTTATTATGGTGTATAGAGGATTCAATGAGTAAATAGGTGTTTCAATCAAAGAAAGTGGTTATCAGTAAATTGAATATTATTTATGAGGTCTTATATAGATATTATAAAGTTTTAAAGGTGTCTTAATTATAATATTCAATGTGAAACCCATCAAGGTTTTAGACTTCATAAGATCATCAAGAGAGAGTTGAATAAGGTAGATCCTTCATTGCATCATTTTGTATGGAACAAGAATTACACTCAAGAACATTACCATACCTTAAATGAATTAAAAGGCCCTTGAAGGAATGTCCAAGGATATAATTTAAGGGAATTATCATACATTGAAGGGAATGTTGAAGGTATCTCCTAGGAGATACCTTCAACATGCACATGAGTGGAATGTTCCTTCACTTTGAAAGAACTACTGGGTGATAACTTGAAGGACCTTGTAATAAGTTCAAGGTATCTCCTAGGAGATACCTTTTAAACATGAATAAGAGTGGATTTTTCCTTAAATTTATCTGATATGAGATACCTTAAAGTTACCCATGAAGGTCTTAGAAGGCCCTTGAAGGAATATCCTAGTAGATACCTTGAGGTTGAACTTGCTCAGCCTTATGGAGGTGTATAAAGGATTCCATGAATAAATAGGTGTTTTAATCAAAGAAGGTAGTTATCAATACATTTACTATTGTGTATAAGGTCTCTTAGAAGATACCTTCAATAACCCCTTGAATGTATGACAATGGCATTTGAGGTATCTACTATGAGATTACATCAAAGGACTTGTAATACCTTCATGGGTAACATGAAGGACTTACAAGTCCCTTGAAGGAATATCCTAAGAAATACCTCAAAGAGCATTACCATACATTGAAGGGGACATTGAATTTATCTCCTAGTATATACCTTAAACATGAACATATGTGGAATTTTACTTCACCTTGAAGGTCCTTTTAATATATTTAAGGTATCTCCTAGGATATTACCTTAAAGTTACCCATGAAGGTATTGTAAGGCCCTTGAAGGAATATCCTAGTAGATATCTCAAGTTTGAACTTTCCTAGTGTTATTGAGGTGTATATGGGATTTGATGAGTAAATAGGTGTTTAAATCAAATAAGGTAGTTATCAATACCTTGATTATTGTGTGTAAGGTCTTGTAGGAGATACCTTCAATGTCCCTTTGAATGTATGATAACCCCCTTTGAGGTATCTACTCAATATTCCTTCAAGGGCCTTGTAATACCTTCATGGATAAATTGAAAGAATCACAAGGCCCTTGAATTAATCTCTTAGGAGATACCTTGAACATGCACATGAGTGTAATTTTCCTTCACCTTGAAGGCATTACTAGGTGTTAAATTTAATGGCCTTGTAATATCATCCTAGGAGATACCTTTCAAACATAAATAAGAGTGGATTTATCCTTCAAGGTATCTCTTTAGAGATACCTTCAAGTTATCCTCAAGGATATACCTTCAAGTTACCCATGAAGGTATTACAAGGCCTTAAAGGAATCTCCTAGTAGATATCTCAAGGTTGAACTTTCCTAGTTTTATTGAGGTGTATATGGGATTTGATGAGTACATAGGTGTTTCAATTAAAGAAGGTAGTTATGAATAAATTGAATGTTGTGTATAAGGTTTTATATATAAATAATATGGATGTGTGAAGGTGTAGTAATTCCAATATTCAATGTGAAACTCATCAAAAGATAGACCTCATAAGGTCATCAAGAGAGAGTTGAATATGATAGATATTTCATTGCATATTTTTTTATGGAACAAGAATTACACTCAAGCGTGATGCCATACCTTCAAATAATTATAAGGACCTTAAACGAATCTCCTAAGAGATACTTTTAAGGTCATTGTAATACATTTAAATTAATGTTTAAAGTATCTCCTAGGAGATACCTTCAACATAGAAATGAGTGGAATTTTCCTTCACCTTGAAGGCACTATTGGGTGATAACTTGAAGGACCTTGTTATATCTTCAAGGTATCTCCTAGGAGATACCTTCAAAAAATTCACAAGAGTAGATTTCTCCTTCAAGGTATCTCTTAGGAGATACCTTCAAGTTACACATAAAGGTATTAGAAGGACCTTGAAGGAATCTCCTAGTAGTTACCTTGAGGATGAGCTTGCCTAGCCTTATTGAGGTGTATAAGGGATTCAATGAGTAAATATGTGTTTCAATCAAAGAAGTTAGTTATCAATACATTGATTTTTATGTATATGGTCTCCTACGAGATACCTTCAATGTCCCCTTGAATGTATGACAATGAGCTTCAAAGTATCTACTATGAGATTCCTTCAAAGGCCTTTTAATACCTTCATGGATAACTTGAAGGAATTACAAGGCCCTTAAAGGAATTAAAAGGCCCTTGAAGTAATCTCCTAGTAGATACATCAAAGGTAATTATCATACATTCAAGGGGACATTGAAGACATCTCGTAAGAGATACCTTCAACATGCATGAGTGGAATTTTTATTTACCTATAAGGTCATACTAGGTGATATTTTGAAGGCCCTTGTAATACCTTCAAGGTATCTCCTAGGATATACCTTTAAAACATGCATAAGAGTGGATTTATCCTTCAAGTTATCTCCTAGGAGATACCTTCAAGTTACCCATTAAGGTATTATAAGGCCCTTAAAGTAATCTCCTAGTAAATACCTCAAGGTTGAACTTAACCAACCTTATTAAGGTGTATAATGGATTCAATGAGTAAATAAGAGTTTCAATCAAAAAAGGTAGTTATCAATACATTGATTGTTGTGTATAATGTATCCTGTAGATCTTATCAAGGTGTCAAAGTGTCTTAATTCCAAGATTCAATGTGAAACCCATCAAAATTTTCAGACCTCACATGATCATCAAGAGAGAGTTGAATAAGGTAGATATTTCATTACATCATTTTGTATGGAATGATTTTTTTTGTTTTGTACTTGCTATAACATGCAACATTCACATGGAATGACTAAATTAATAGAATTCCAACATTTCAGCCCACATTTTATAAATAAACATATAGTGGATTACAATGATTAGTAATCATACATCTAAATCAATGAGCTCCCTCAGATAAGTAGTTGTGAGTAAGGGGCATCCATGTAATAAAATTCACCCACATCATGACCTTTGTAATAGGCCTATCGAAGTCCATATAAAGACTATCAAAGTTTGTATCTCACCTGATGAAGTCCATAGATCACTTGATGAATATTGTATATTGCTTAATGAAATTTTTAAATCACCTATGGAAGTTTGTAGCTCAGCCAAAATGCTAGATTTTCAACTAGAATATTCCTTTAAACCCATAGAATCTTGACACAACTCTGCTATCACTTTTGCATCATATTATAATACCTATATATATATATATATATATATATATATATATATATATATATATATAGAGGACTAAAAAATGAAAATGGCTAGAACATATTGTCAAGAATAAAGACTAAGAATCACATAAACTAAGTGACATAAAATTACATATCTTCTACCTCAAACTAGTTATAAGTCCTAAATATACATGAAATGCTCAATCCAAATGGTAGATTAGCCAATAGAATGGAGATAATATGTGGCTATAATGATTCATATTTTGGACTCATCATTTCCCCCATAACTTACCTTTTGTAAGTCCCATTGCAAACTATCTTCTTCTCTCCTCATCATTATGGATCCTCTACTCTAACATTAGACTAAGATCATAAATAGAATAGAGTTCTTATATCACCAAATTAGATGTGTTTTTAAAACCCATATATGTCTTAACAAAGTAGGGCCACTATTCACATGGTTCGAGTCTCTATGGTGTTGTATTTTTCCAAGGAGACATAGGAGTAAATAAATGAGGTTGAAAAAATGTCATTTGAACCCTAAAATTTTCTCCTCCCACATTGAGTACATTGCTGAAAATCTTAATGATAGCCTCAACCCTTTAGAGATTCCATTTCATGTTTGTATGGGAGATGACCTCCCTTCTTTTCAATGAAATAGATAACAATATCCATTTATGACTGCTTGTTATAACTACTTCTTAAAAGTGATTTTTAGTGAATAAGTTAAAATTCATGATATTATCATAAAGGGCATACAATTACTGATCATGAACCTATGCCCTTTGAAAGGAATAGATCCTAAACTGGTTAAGAGTCTGTTTAGCACTATGGAATTGAGGCTTGATGTACAAGCCTACTTATTTTGATGTATTTAAATGATCATTAGTTCTCTCATCCCATGAAATTTGATGTATATAAGTAGAAATGAGGGCTATCAACTAAATTTCTTCAATAAAAATATCTTCCAAAAATCTGTTGGTATTCTCCATGATAATACCATAAAGATAAATTTCACATAATAAATCTTGATTGTTTGGGGTAATGCTATTATATACTTCTAAAAATTCTATAGGAGTATTGATTTCATGAGGCATTCCACAAGATATCCTAAGGAGTTTCCATCTATATAATTTCTCATGCAAAAACAAACTATATAAGGAGAAGGGGTTCTACAAGCTAAAAGCTTCTCTCCCAACTAACATGTGAGTTGGAAGGTCTGTTTAACTTGATCAATTTATTATTGTGCCTATGTGACATCTTGAAAATTATGAATCTCATTTTTAAGCATTCTATTTTGTTCTTTTAGTAACCTAAATTGTAATAGGTTTGATCCCAATGAATCTTGACATCAGAATAAGACAAAATCATTTGACAAGCTTGGTCTATCATGGATCTAATAGGGACTATTTTAGACATTACATATATTTCTCTCATCAAGGATATTTATTGCTTTTAGACCTAATGTTATGTCTCCTAAGTGAAAATTTTAATTCTTCTATCTCTTTCATGTAATTCCATAACATTACTATCTCATCCTCATATCCATTTAATTTCCTTTCAAGTACTTTTATTTCATCATTCTTTGCCAATGAGTTCTCCTAAATACTTTATATACTTTGTAGTAAGAATGAGTTAGCAGTATCCTTACTTTGTAATGAAGAAACCAAAAAAGCAATGTCTTCTACTTGTTTCTTGATAGTAGCTTTCACTTTTGACAGGGAAAGAACATGCTAGAAACATTCCTTCTTAGGTAAATGTTGGCCATATGATTATCATTGATGTCAAAAGGGGAATTATGGATGTCATTGATGTTAGAGGATTAAGCATGATTGATGGAGAGAAGAGCATGTATTAAAGTTGTACAGTGCAAAGTTGTCATGATTTTATAGAAACCATTTTAGACTAATTAAAGAACAATTAATAGAAGATTAATAATGGGTTTTTTAATAGCATCTTAAATATATGGTATACAAGTTTAGTTGAGAATAAATTATCTAAAAAATGATTTATATTTGATCTCAAACATTAAAGGGTTTCTCAATTAAACCCTAAGGGTTTAAGCCATGGCATTCACATGCATGTTCTATTTTTATGTTGACAGGTTATAGATGGGAACTAGTTACTTAAGTTAAAACTTAAGTCTTCGATGTCATTGTGCAACTAGCCCCTTTAACCTAGTAATTACCAACTCAAGCAATGTTATAAGACTTTATTTTTCCTAAGTCCTCAACTTAATGTTTTCCCTAGATCGATCATTGTTTAGCACTTAATCATATGTTGAATATCTAATGAATCCTAGCAAAGTCAATTTGTCAAAGGCACCTTCGAGTAAATGCACTAGTGATAAGCATCACAATCATGAAGCTTGCACAGTAAATCTATAGATCAATTTAAAGTCAAATAGTCAAGGATTAATGTGAGTATGCCAAGTGTCACAAGCATGGGCACTAACATCAATGTACCAAAAGCATGCAAGGGTGCCAAATTTCAAAAACATAGATATTGATAGTAAGTGTATAGAAGGCACATGGGAGTATTAAGTATCACATTTAGGGAACTTATCAGAGATAAATTTTGATCTTGTTAGAATATCAGATGATGAGTGTGTGATCATGCAATGAAGATTTAATGAAGCAAGTGAACTCAGTGGGATCAAGTGATAATTGTTTAATGATATAGAGGTGAGTTAAAGACCAAGCTAGTTTGATGAGATCAATAGAGCGTAATCATTCCAAAGACTTAGGAATCAATGAGATTAAACCAAATAGTCAAGGTTTAACATTATATAGAGGTAAAGTTAATGCAACTACTAAGATCTAATGGCACATAGGAGATCAAATCAAAAGATCTAATGGATACATTTTAAAGTTAGAATATTAAATCCTAGAAGCATACAAGGATCCAACAGAGAGCATGAGCCTATCAAAATTTGATCTAATGGATGCATTTTAAAGTTGATAAAATTGAATGAGGATCATTAGATCATGGTGAAAAACTTAATATCTATGGTTAGTATTCAAATTTTTGTCCATCATAATGGTCACGTGAAGGAACATGCAATTAATCCATAAAATATGGCACTGATAATGAAATTGATTATGATGATTGATCAAATATGTGTAATATGGCATGTGCATCAAAAACAAAGTCTAGTATATGATAAAAATAGTAATGAGACCAAGAATCATAGTGGCAAATCATGAGTTCAAGACACAATAAACTTGTTGTTCAAGAAATATGAACTGAGTCCAGAATTGGCATGATGTGTTAGGAAAATAAGTGTGAACAAAGAGAAGATGTGAAAAAACCTAGATCCAATGATTATATATATGTCATATAGGATACAAGTTGAAGAAGTGGAAGTGGTTTAATTATGTCAAATAGAAAATATAGAGACATAGAGATAGAAGGGCAGAGAGGAAGAGAAGAAAAGAGAAGAGAAGAAAAGAGAAGAGAGAAATGTGTAGAGCATAAACAGTTATAGACCAAACCTATAACAACGAATCAAATTGGATTTATTTATGAATGAAATTTGTAATCTATATTTATAGCTCCATATTTTGATTATAGGTCTAATTGGTGGGTGATAATATATAAGCTAAATTGGTTCTTAGTTAGGGAGTTGGTGCTTCCTTAGAGTAGGTGATCTAAATCAAGGGATTGATGTCTCCTTAGGGTTGGTGCCCTTAGACATTATAACTATTGAGGTTATTTATTATGAGGATGGATTAAAATAGTAGATTCTAGTATATATTCTCATGGTGTTTTTTCCCATATTGGGTTTTCTACAGTATATTTCATGTTATGCACTTTATGTGTGTGATCTCTACATATATGTTTTAATCTGGATTAAAAGTATTAAAAAGGACTAAGTTAGTCAATCTATTGATTCATCCCCCCTCTTAGTAGATAGTTATGTTCCAAAAATTGGTAGCAAAGCCTTGGTTCCTTATAAGAAGCTTAATCAACTCAGGTAGATCTTGGATGGTGGACATTAATGACAAGTCAAGAAGGCTCTTCCTCAAATAAGGCACCTCTCTTTGATTGATCAAATTATGCATTTTGGAGAAAAATAATGGAAGCATATTTATATTCATTAGGGTTTTATGTATGGATGTATATTTTAAATGGATATACAACTCTTGCTATAACTCCTACTAATCAGGCTTCCAAGAATGCATATGAGAGCAATACCAAGGCTAAAAATGTTATTCTATGTGGATTGTATAATTCAAAGTTTTTCAAAGTGATGCATTGTTAAAATGAATAGGATATCTATAACATATTAAAGATAATCTATGAAGGTGACACAAGGTAAAGTAGGCCAAGATAAAAACATTAAAAGGCAAGTTTGAAAGCATTAAAATGAATGAAGAAGAGAAAATAGTAGGCTACCTCCTCAGAGTATATGAAAAAGTCAATGCAATCAGGGGCATTAGAGAAGAGATGAAATATTCTATCATTGTCAAAAAGGTCATAAGATCTCTACCATCAAAGTATGACTCAAAAATATCTATAATAGAAGAAGCAAGAGATATGGATAAACTCAATGTTGATGAGTTGTATGGAACATTCACAACCTATGAGATGAGAATGGGAGAAACATATACCTTCAAGATAGGAGCTACATTCAAAGTATCCAAACTAGTAAAGGTAGGAGTACCTACATATAGATCTGAGGAGACTGATAAAGAAGAATCCAACTTTGTTAGAAAGTTAAGAAGATGATCTAAAAAGTACAAAGGTAAGTTACCCTTTAAATTCTTTAACTATGGTAAAGTAGGACATTTTTCTACTAAATGCCCTTATAATAAGATGGATAACTCTAATTAAGAAGAGGATAATAAGAAGGTGAAACCCCACTACTCTAAAAATAATATCTTCTTTAAAAAAAAAGAAGAGCCTATACATAAAAGAAGATAATGATTCATTAGATGATAGTGATAGTTCTGATGATGACCATGACTATGCTTTTATGGCTAAGGAAAAGGAAGTCTTATTCATGACATTAGGATTAGCTTATGTGGATCAAGAAGAAGTTTAAGACTCAGATGGAGAAGAAGGATAAGTGGATCAAGAGTGTGAACTCATCTATGCTCTAGATGAAATTGACAATATGGGAAAAGAGAATTCAAAATAGAAGAATCTTAGACAAAAGGATATTGAAAAAATGCCCAAAAGTCTTAAATTTTTTGATCAGATGGTGATAATCTTAAAGACACAAGTTGAAGAGGCAAAAAGAATAGAATATGTAGTTAAAATTAAACTACACTCTAAATCTAATGAGTTTGTGAAGTTATAAGTAGAGATATTGGATTTGATAAAATAAATAGAGAAAGCTAAAGATCAAATAGACAAAGATCTGAAGCTAAAAGGAGGATTAGACATTCTTGATGATTTTACAACTCTCAAAAGCCTTCAAAAGAGAGATCTGATCTTGGTTATGAAAAAGGAAAAATTTACATAACTAATACATCTACAAACTTATATGACAACTTCAAAGAAAAATAAAAATTAGGAACAAAAAAAGAGATAATTTTCAAGAATACAAATATAGACACAAGCACTGCTGATGTGAAAAAAGTGGTAGGAGAAAATAAGCCTAAATAGAGGAATAAGAACAATGAGTAAATATCTATAAACTCAAGGAATATGTAGAACACAAAGGTATTTGATGCAGATGGTTACACAAGAGTGAGAGACTTGACTAAGATAGAGTTTAGAAGAGCTCCTCATCTTGCACAAAGAAATGATGTGACTAGGTATTCCTCATCTTTCTATGGTTATTGTTATATCTATAATTAGTTTGGTCATAGGGATATTGAATGTAGGGTTTTACCTAAAAGGAGAAAAATCTTTGTAAGAATAAATTCATTTGATCCCTTGTTAGATATAAGTGTAATATGCTATAATTGCAATATTTTTTGTCATATAACTAAATAATGTAGAATAAACTTTATAAGACCAAAAACATGAAGTAAGAAGAAAGGCATGCCTCTCAGTGTGAAAAAAGGTTCACAAGTCTTTGAAAAATGAAAAAAATAATCCAAATAAGAAACCCAAGGATGTGTGGATAGTGAAATATCAATCTATGATTTCTTAGACTACACTCCATGCCAAGGAGAAGAATTTGTGGGTAATAGAAAGTGGTTGCTCAAAACACATGACTGGTGATAAGAGAAATTTTATCAAACTAAGTAAATGTAATGAAGGATCCATCATATTGGGAGATAATACTTCAATAAATATTTTAGGTAAAGGAATCTTAAACATAGATGGAAAATTGCCTACACATGATGTCCTTTATGTTTGAAGATTGAAACATAATCTGCTAAGTGTCAGTCAAATGTGTGACAATGGATATAAGGTTATATTTAATGTAGAAGGATATAATTTAAGGAGATATAAAAGAGTAGTTTTTTAAGGGAAAATAACTAAAAACAATATTTACAATCTTAGTGAAGTGAATGTAAATATCTTCCTGATAGGAAAAATTAATGAGAGTTGGTTATGGCATAGAATAATGGGTCATGTCAATTTTGACAACCTATTAAATGTGAGCTCAAATAAGTGTGTTAGACACATGCCTAAGATAACCAAACCTATATATAATACTTGAATTGAATGTCAACAAGGTAAGCAAACAAGGGTTAGATTTCAAACAAAGGAGTATGCAACTACAAAGCCTTTAAAGTTAGTTCATATTGATCTTTGAGGTCCTACTAAGATAAGAAGATCTAAAGGAGAAAGATAATTCATGTTGTTTGTAAATTATTACTCAAGAATGACATGGGTAACCTTTTTAAGGATAAGTCTGATGTATTTGAAATATTTAAGATATTTAGGGCCATGGTAGGGAATGATATTAGATGAAAAAAGAAATGATTAAGATCTGATAGAGGTGGTGAATTCACCTCAAATGATTTCATAGATTACTTTGATAAGCATGGAAACAAAAGGCATTACTCTGTAGCAAATAATCCACAATAGAATGGAGTTGTTGAAATAAAAAATAGGACAATCAAGGAGCTGACCAAACCAATGCTAAAAGAGTCTAAGTTACTTGATGGATACTAGACAGAAGTAGTCCAAATAATAGTATATATATTGGATAGAGTTCAATTGAGGGTAAAAAATGACAAAAATCCATATGAAATATGGTATGAAAACCTACCTCTATGAATTATTTTAGATTATTTGGTAGCAAATGCTATATCAGGAGAAAAGAAGACAAACTTGGAAGATTTTGATCAAGATGTGATGAAGGAATATTAATTGGTTATTACACCTAAAGAAAAGCCTACATATGTTATAATAAAAGGCTACACAATATTTTAGAGATCATTAATGCCAAGGTTGAATAAGTCTTGGAATATGTTAAACCTAACAAAGGAATTTTTAATGAATAATCAGATTATGAAGAGGAAGCAACTAATGAAGAGCATGAGTAAATAAATGAAAAGGCACCTACAAGATTTGTTAAAAAGGATCATCCTATAGAGTAGATCATTGGTAATAAAAATTAAAGATTTGACATAAGGAGAAGATTTTTAATGAATAAGAAACAAGTAATTTTTCCTCTAATGTCTAAAATTGGGCCTAAGAGCTATGTTGAAGCTAAAAGGATGAGAAATAGCTAAAAGATAGGGAAGAAGAATTAAGCCAAATTTAAAAGAACAAAACTTGGGAATTAGTTCTAAGACTTGTAAATAAGAATGTAATAGGTAAAAAATGGATCTTTAAAAATAAGCTCAATGAGGATGGAATTGTTATAAGGAATAAGGCAAGATTGGTGTGCAAAGGATATGCACAAGTTGGAGGAATAGATATTGAGGAAACATTTGCTCTAGTTGTTAGATTGAAAACTATAAGAATATTTATATCATTCTATGTTTACAAAAATTTAAAAGTGTATCAAATGGATGTTAAGTCTACTTTATTGAATGGGAACCTAGATGAGTAAGTATACATAAAACAACCTGAAGGTTTTTAGCTATCAGAATAAAAAGATTATGCATGAATACTAAATAAAGATATATATGGTTTAAAATAAGAATCTAGATCATGGTCTTTAAGACTAGACTAGTACCTAAAACAACAAGGATTCAATAAAGGATGTGAAGAAATAAATCTATACTTTTAATCAAAGGGTGAGCATATGCTAATTGTTGTTGTAAAAGTAGATGACATCATCTTTGGTGGTAGAAACAAAAAAAATTTCAAAGACTTTGCTACTCAAGTGTAAAATGAGTTTGAGATGTATATGTTTGGAGAACTTTCTTCCTTCCTTGGACTATAGATAACACAAATTGATGAATATATTTTTATATCTCAAACCAAGTATGCTAAAGAAATACTCAAGAAGTTTGGAATGGAAGATATCAAACCGGTAAGTAATCCTATGATTATAAGTTGTTAATTAAGCAAAAATGATGAGTCCCTTGATGCAAATCAAACTATTTATAGATCAATGATAAGTAGCTTATTATACCTAATTGCATCAAGACCTAATATCATGCAAGTAGTGGGCATGGTTTCAAGATTTCAAGCTAGTCCTAAAGAGTCACATGTCAATACAATGAAAAAAATATTTAGATAAATCAAAAACACACTTGATTGTGGCCTATGGTATCCTAAAAGTAAATATTTCACTTTGACATCATATACAAATGTTGATTGGGTAGGAATTTTGGATGATAGAAGAAACAATAGTGATGGTGCATTTTCCCTTGGAAATAAACTTGTTTCATGGCTGAGCAAAAAGCAAGAGTCAATTACTCTTTATATTATATAATCAAGTATGTGGAAGCCATGGCATGTTACACTCAAGTATAGTGGATGAAGAAAACACTGAAAGACATCAAGGTAGAGTACACATCACCTATCTCTATTCTTTCTAATAATTAAAGTGTTATTAACATATCAAATAATCCAATGATGCATTCTAGAACCAAGAATATATCAACCAAGTATCACTTATTAAGAGAAAAGGTTGTAGATCAAGAGGTCACCATGGAATATGTTTCAAATAAAAATCAAGTTATAGACATATTCACCAAACCTCTTCCCAAGGAACAATTTGAGTATCTAAGATAGAAGTTGGGAGTGGTGGCTCCTACATCACATCACTAGATCCTAGTGATAGGGTGAGTCTGGGGGGGTATCACAAAAGTCTTGTTAATCCTTGGAATAAGAGAGAAAAATCAAATCGAGTATGCATATTTTTGCAAATTTTTAATGATTTGATGGTTTCAGATTCTTGGATGAACTCTTTTATCTAATAAAGGGAGAGAAAATTTTGGATAAACTATGAAAAAGTTAGAGTCCCTTTGCCATTGATGTCAAATGGGGAGAACAAGTGTAAATTCTCTCTATAAAATTTTGAAAGAATAGAAAAAGTGTCCAAATTGAGTTTATGTAAATGTTCCATTACCTAAGGGGGAGTAAGTTTGGTATGAATAGTTTTAGCTCAAGTTAATTATAAGCCAATGCAAGTAGAGACAGAGAAGGAGTAGATTATTATAAGATTAGAGCATTTAGTTTTACATTAATGCTAAAGTGGGATATTTCTGGCCATATGATTTTAATTTATGTCAAAAGGGGCATTATGTATGTCATTGATGTCATAGATCAGGCATGATTGATGGAAAGAACAACATGTTTTAAACTTGCATAGTACAAAGTTGTCATGCTTTTTTAAAGACCATTTTTGTAGTAATTGAAGAACAATTAATAGATATCTATTATGGGTTTTCAATAGCATCTTAAATATATGATTTACAAGTTTAGTTGAGAATAAATGATCTCAAAAATGATTTATCTTTTCTCTCAGACAATACAGGGTTTCTCAGTTAGACCCTAAGGGTTTAAGCCATGGTATTAACAAGCATGTTCTATTTTTATGTTTGCTAGTTATAGATGGGAACTAGTTACTTAAGTTATAACTTAAGTCTTCCTCATCACTATGTAATTGGTCCCTTAGAACTAGTAATTAATGGCTCGAGAAATGTTCTAAGACTTTATATTTCTTAAGTCCTTGACTTAAGATTTATCCCAACTCGATAAACAATTAGTGTTTAATATTACATTAACGATCCAATGAAGCATAGAAAAGTCAATTTGTCAAAGGCACCTCTGAGTAAATGCACTAGTGACAAGTGTCACAATCATGGAGATTACATAATAAATCTTTGGAATAGTTAAAAGTCAAGTTTTCAAGGATTAATGTAAGGATTCCAAGTGTCACAAATATGAGCACTAACAACAATGTATAGAAGGCACACAAGGGTGCTAAGTGTCACATTCATGGAGCTTATCATAGATAAATTTTGAGCTTATCATAAGATCAAATTATAAGTGTGTGATCATGCAATGAAGATATAATTAAGTGAGTGAACTCAATGGGATCAAGTGATCAATGTTTAATGACACATACGTGAGTTAAAGACTAAGCTAGTTTGATGAGATTGAGGAAGAGTATTCATTTAAAAGACTCAAGAAGCAATGAGTTTAGACCAATTTCTCAAGGTTTAACATTAGATAGAGGTAAATTTTGTGTAACTATGAAGATCAAACAACACATGGGAGCTTAGATCAAAAGATCCAACATATGTATTTTAATGTTGGAACACTAAAGCCCAAAAACATACATAGATTCAATGGAGAGAATGATCCTGTTAGAACTTGATATAATGGATGAATTTTAAAGTTGATAAAATTGAATGAGGATCATCAAATCAAGTTGGGAAACTTAAGCTTTATGTTTAGTAGTCAAAGGTTTGTTCATCACAATGGTCAAGTGGAGGAACATGTAGTTAATCCATAAAATATGACACAAAGAATGAAATTGATTGTGGTGATTGATCAAATTTGTGTAATATGGCATGTGCATCAAAACTAGAGTCTAGTATATGTCAAAAATAGTAATGAGACCAAGAATAGTAGTGGTGGAGCATGAGTTCAAGATGTGGGAAAATTTCTATTCAAATACAAAAATGGCATGATGTGATTGTAAAGCAAGTGTGAACATAGATAAAATGCAAAAAAAATATAGATCCAATGGTTATATATATGTCATATAGGATACATGTCAATGAGGCTGAAGTGGTTGAATTGTGTCAAATAGAAAATATAGAGACACAGAGATATAGGGGTAGAGAAGAAGAGAAGACAAGAGAGAAATGTACAGAGCATGAGAATTTATAGACTAAACCTATAATAGATAATTGAATTGGATTCATTTATGAATCAAATTTTTAATTTAGAGTTGTAGATCCATATTTTGATTATAGATCTGATTGGTGTGTGCCATCAGATAAGCTATGTTTGTGATATGTTAGGGAGTTGGTGCTTCTTTAGAGTAGGTGATATAAATTAAGGGATTGGTGTCTCCTTAGGGTTGGTTCCCTTAAAAATTATAACTAGTGAGGTTATTGATTGTGAGGTTGGATTAGAATAGTAGATTCTAGTAGCTATTCTCATTGTGGTTTTCCCATATTGGGTTTTCCACGGTATATTTAGTGTTATGCATTTTTGTGTGTGTGATCTCTACATATATGTTTTAATCTACATTAAAAGTCTTAAAAATGAATAATTTAGTCAATTTACTGATTCACTCCCCCCTCTCAGTAGATAGTTGTGTTCCAATAGTAAATTGGATGGTTATGCTTCCTCATTGATCATAGGATATTTCCCTTTGTCAATGTGTGGTTTTGATGGAGAATGTGGATGTGTTGAAGTGAATGATCGATAAACTTAATCAAAGGCCTCTTGTTGGATAGGAGTTTTTTCCTCTTCTTTATCAGTTACAATATAAAAAGGAGGATCTTTATGTATACTATCAAGCACTTATGCATCATCCCTTTCATCATCAACAACTGCAAGAATCATCTTTCATTTTTTCCTATTAGGTTGAAGTGGAGCAGTGAATTAATTTTATGGGTTTCCTTTTTTCCACATGTAGTACCTCTGTGTAGATTGTATATGGACCTATTTTGATGTAAGATCTACATCTATGCTAGTGATAGGTTCTTAATACCCTATAGGCTCTAGAGAAAGTCTAGATTTGATGTGATATGATCTAGGATTTATTCTTATTTTAGGTTGAGGCTTCTCAATCATAATAAGAAGAACTTGAGGGATATGTGTATCAACCATTGAGGTTTATCTTCTACTCCTTATTGATTCTAGAGTGACTATGTTAGAAGGATAAGCCTTATTTTGAGCCCTAAGCTTAGATGTAGAGGATTCTTAAAGTGATCCTTTGATAGTATGTAGCTAATTTTTCTCTATGGTTTCAAAAAGATTAGTCCATGGTGATTCTCTATTCTCCTTCTTAAGGAAATGGAGTTGAATAATTAAGTGTATCAGACCATGGTGGAGGATGGATTCAAAATTACTGACATATTTTATATCCATAATATTAATAAATCCTACCAAATGTGATAGTAAATTTATTCTATGTTGGGTTTTATGTAGACCATGCCTCAAATGAATTATTATTTTCATGGCAGCACAACTCAACACACTACATTTTTTATCATACATCAAGTACTTAATTATCTAATAAGTTGTATATTTCCATGGCTCTGATAGGGTTTATTTATTTATGCATTTAGACTTCCCAGTGTGATCCTAAACAGACTCTATTAGAGCCTCCTTTTCTTTATGAAAAATCCTTATGAGATCATTAAAGGAAGATATTCTTGCTATCCTAGCTCCTTCATTTGGAATGCTTGATATTTCACTAATCACCTGACTATTGACTTCAAATTGAATATGCTTCACTTTGGTGGAATTATCTTTCAAATGGAGGAGAATATCCTTTGATTAGGGTTTCATCAAACCCTTGGAAGTTCTACAAGAATTCCATCCATCTAGTGGCTTGAAACACAACCCTATCTCTATTATCTCTCATTAGTTTGTCGATATACTTTGGCTCTAACTTTTTATTCATCCCCATATCTAAATTCTCAATTCATCCCTTCCCTTGTGGTTATCTCATCCTTCTTGGGTGGAGGTCATTGACATTTAATATGGAGAAAATATATCAAGGTATTGAATGCAAATTTTGAAGGCATACTTTTTCCATTCAAATCATAATAAGGTGTTTTAGTTTCTTTACATAAGGTGTGAATTCATATCATTTAAAAAAATATTGACATAACACCTAAAAATTGGTAAGGAGATTTATGATTAAATTTATTTTAAGTTGGGTATTTTTGTTATTCTCTTCCCTACCATTTTAGGTCATAAAATTTATAATTTGTGTAGAATGTTTTATATTGTTTTATTTTGAAATTAAATGCCATTTATAAATATATTAAAATTATATTACAATTACACATTAGATATCTATCATTAATTTGCATGAAATTATTGATTATTCATAATCATCTTTGAAGAGATCAATCTATTAGAACATTTATTGTTGAAGTGAGGGTTATTTATATAACATTTTTTGTGAACAATATAGGGAATTATGCTATTTAATGAAACTCCCAATTATCACACTATCCTCCTCAAACTTTAAACATTGTCAAATAAAAATAGTTATATGGTATAGATGTATTGAAGCTAAAAAGTTAAGAAAGTAATAGTGAGTGAACACGTGATTCAACACTATAAAAATAAAAGAAAAAACAAAACCTACTTTTAAACATTTATTACTTTAGATTTACTATATTAATTATCTAATTTTAATGTTTTATTTAAAAATAAACATGATTAGTGTTTATCAGGAAATGGATTGCATTTTGATGTCAAACCACTTTCCCATAAAATATTTTCATGGACCTACATACTTAATAGCATAAAATTATATTTAAATAATTTTTCCTTTCCTAATTCTTCACGTTCCATGCTTGTACAAATATTTTTCTTGTTATTATGTCATTCAATTTTCTAAATTTGATTATTTTGTGCATTTAGTGATTATAGTATTGTGTGACTTCAATTTTAGTCCACATGTATGACATCATATGTATCCCACCTATGTCACCTCATCTTTCTTACCCTATATTTTTCACTCCTTTGAGTGATGCCATCCCTGACTTTCTAATTTTCCCATTACATTTAAGTAATACATATTTACATAGTTATCATATCATTTTTACTAGTTTAACATTATATTTTACATACACATGTTTTGTATGTGATTTTGATGGTATATTTGAATGTTAGATGTAAGAGATACATGTGCACACTTATGACTATGGATTAATAATTTCCTATAGGTATTCTTATACAATGGGTATGATTACATTTGGGGAATATTACTTTGCCCATTCTATAGTGCTTTCAAATTGCATCTTTCTTTGAATCCTAATCATATTGATCTTGAAATTAGTTACATATCCCCTCATATAAAACATATATTGTGAGTTTAGTTACAATGGTTCAGTGTTTCTAATTGGTTTTTTTGTGCTTATTATGTTTCTATTTTTTCTATGTCTTATGTGTTTTGATTTTTTCACTATTACATATCTCATTTCATGTGGATGTGTGTGCATGTGCTTGTCACTTTGCATGCCTTTCTTGCCTTATTTATATAATATATTTTAGTTCTAAACTCTATATCACTTGTTACACGAATGTGTATTATTAAAGTGTTTTAATTATATATTATCTAGTACTGTATGCCTATTTACATAATTAATATCATGCAATCTAGTAGTTACTATTTTACATATTCATTACCTATGTTGTTAGGGTTTCCACCATGCATCTATTAAGGTACACTATTTATATGCAGTATTATGTTATATTTTCCATATAATATGTATCTTATTACTATTATTTCATTAGTATATATTTTTATCATTGTGGCATACCATTTTCCCATCATTATTAATACTGCATTAGGCCATATCACTATATTTATTTCCTAATACATGAAGGCATATCACTTTTCCTTCCATTTACATTTTCCCTTATGATTACACTTATTTTAATTTAGAATACAGTTTTAGGTTATCAATGGAATTTCATGACATTATCTTTGTAGTTTTCACATATTACACATTTTATCCAAAAATTATTTCAGCTTATGCTTTTTCTAGATTTTACACAAGGTGTGCATGATATTTTTTCTTGAGATGAGCCACATGTAATAAAATACTTCACCTTAAAAATGGGGGATACCATATGATTATTTTATATTAAAATTCTCTCTCTCTCTCTCTCTCTCTCTCTCTCTCTCTCTCTCTCTCTCTCTCTCTCTCTCTCTCTCTCTCTCTCTCTCTCTCTCTCTCTCTCTCTCTCTCTCTCTCTCTCTCTCTCTCTCTCTCTCTCACACACACACACACACACACACACACACACACACACACTTTTTGAAATGTTTTCATAATTTAAAATGGTTAAAATATATTCTACTTTACATTGAATTTTATTATTTACATATGAAGCACCTATTCTCAAACCATAATAGGGTTAAAGTTATTGGAGTGGTGAATATTCATCATCTATGATCAATTTTCCATAGTAAAGACATATAAATTTTGTCACAAGTAATTTGATAATGTTATTTACTGAAACATCCTAAACCACATGAATTTCATACAAATACATGACTTTTATTATCCATTCCTCTAACCCACACACACACACACACACACAGATATCTGTGTGTGTGTGTGTGTGTGTGTGTGTGTGTGTGTGTGTGTGTGTGTGTGTGTGTGTGTGTGTGTGTGTGTGTGTGTGTGAGTTCAAGTTCGAACCATTTTTTGTTATTATCACATAAAAATTTCAATGCTAAATGCTCAAGCTATCTAAAATCACCTTTAAAATATATCTAGACCATGACAATTGTCCTTGATCATTTTGGACAAATCCATGCTAGGTGGATATGAGTACAATGTGCACTTAGGCCAACCACATTCCTTACAAAATATAAATTGGTTTCCAAATTTGAAATCAATCTTTTGGGTCTTTCTCCATGTTTCTCAGGTTTGGCTAAAAGAAATTGTAAAATGGTTTTATTATAAATGCAATACAAGGGTCACTTGTTGTCCTCATTTTTTATTATCTTGGATCAATATTTAAACTTATGAACATTGATAAAATCTAACCTATTATTTTTAAATTCAAGATATCTCACAAGGAACACCTATAATACAAGTCAAGAGCATTTCAAATCTCGTTAATAGGTATCATTATCAAGTATCAAATACACCTTATATTTGTATATATATAGTTAAAGGATAAGAATTATGGATTCATTATCTATTGGATGACTTCATGAGCTTGTTCCCTCCTTGGAATATTGGATACATAGGTAATGGTTTATCAAGGGGGTGATTGAGGTTAGCCCAACCTAGCATTGCACTCCCCTCTTTTTCTTATAGGTTTTAAAGATATAGAAGTGATCTAAGGGTTTACAATAAAATATAATACAAATAAATATTTATGTATGTATAAAACAAAAGTGTGATATATCAGATTAATCAACAATTTTAGGCATAATAAGGTGTAATTATTAGTTCAAATACACAATCAACTGGGATAATTTTTTGGTCAAAATCCTTGAGTGAATTACATTCCACTCATAATACAATAGATGTGTCCTGATACACTTAATGATCCTATTGTTGATATATCATTCTAATATTTTTTATTTCTCTATCATTTACTGTTAGTCACAAGTCCTAATAAACTAGGATATGTCTAAAAATAAATGAAATCCAATGCATTATGTTGTTATCCACTTACATTGGACATGCTCATAAACTATTTATGATCATGTGCCTATTTTTGAGCTTGTATAGTCATATATTTCATTGAATCTAACTATAATACATTTAGAAAACTTAACATAAATTTGTATGCAAGATAAGTATGTCTCTTCTTATAAGTTTTTTTAAAAATAATAATTTTTATTTTTATCATCTTATCAAAATTTGAATAATTGATAATTATATATCTTTAGAATTATGGCATTCTCTAGTTTGACACCTATAATACGATACAATTTATTATCATTTTATAAAATATATGGTAAAACATATTGGTGAATACAAACTCTCTATTTTTTAGATTTTGTATTTCAACTTTTTTGTTTTTGCTTTGTTTTCTTAGAACTTATGTTATAACAATTTAATAATTCATAAGACTATTTTTTTTAGGTAAATCATTATTTAGTTTTACCTAAAACATCATGTGATAGATATTTCCCATATACTCAATCTCTTAGATAACAATATATATAGATTTTAGTTTCTATGTACCTCATGGTATATCCTAAATTCCTAGGTTATATGTTTTAGCCATAAAAATCCATAAGTTATTTGTTATTTTAGGACAATGGTAAGTTGTTATCCCTAGAAATTACTCTCAATGTATCCTAAATATAGAATAATATATCTATTAGAATGATGGAATCCCATGTAGTTAGTTTCTTCATAGTCATTTTCAGTATTTATGACTGGGAATAATCTATTTGAGAGCCTACAAAGCAAACACACCCTTCAATAGTTCCACAATCAATCCTTGTTGTAAACTCAAAAGTTTAAAAATTTAATTTATTGTTGCAATATTTTTCACCTTTGGATTAAAATCAATAAAATTATCTCCTTTATTCACTAAAGGTGTTAGTGACAAACATGGTAATCACGATAGTGAAACTATGCATGATAATAAAGATAATTTTGTAACTTCCAACACAATTAATCAAAATAAACTCAATTGATTAGATCTTGTGTAAGTTAAAAAAAAATGTTTCATTATGCCAAGGACTTTGATAATGTCCCCAAAAAGTGGATAATTTTTTCCAATTAATCCTAGCATCTAATAATACACGTCAAGAAAATATAGCATCATCTCAAGCATTAAATAATAGGTGCCTTTTAAAGTTCTTAATCTTAGAAATTTATGTGTTTCAGTCTCCACCATCATTTATAATCCTATATCAACACTACTATTACATATGTGCCATCATCCCTTGGTATAATGGCATTATTTGGTTTACAATAGATTATTATTCCTATTTATATAAGGGAATAATTTACACCTCCTATAATCACCATGCAACGTCAAC
This sequence comes from Torreya grandis, assembly GCA_037957365.1. Classification (NCBI taxonomy): domain Eukaryota; kingdom Viridiplantae; phylum Streptophyta; class Pinopsida; order Cupressales; family Taxaceae; genus Torreya; species Torreya grandis. The sequence continues at coordinate 183,731 of JARHVA010010097.1, forward strand.
TTCTAACCTCGCATAATCCATCCCCTATTGATTAAATTATCACAACCTTATATGCTAAAGTATTGAAAATAGATCATGGTGTCTCTAAAGTTAATCACTAAATGGACACTTATCCATTGCTTCACAATCCACCACAAAACAAAATTATCTCCTAGACTAACACTCTATGAGGGTAATTAAAATTTTAAGCAACATATTCGATCATTTCATGCAACATGCTTGAAATATGCCTGAATTGAAAATTTAATTATAAGGCTCCTTCCATGAAATCTCAAACATTATTATTTATGATGGTTATAAAGTATTCCTCTTCAATCATATAGAGCCTACAAAGTAAAAAAACCATTTAATATTATCCTTCATGACTATGTTCACTATTTATAATTGGGATTAGTATCGATGAGATCCTATAAATAAAACATGCCCCTGACTAGTTGTACCCTTAATATTTATTGTAAATTTAAATGTAAAAAAAATAAAATTATTATTTCACTCATTACCATGCTTTCATTCCAATCAATAAAGTTAATTCTTATTTTCCTTTAAGGTATAATTATATATTAAATGAAACTCCTATAGAGCATATGTAGATTAGTTTGGTATCTTATAAAATGGATAATATAAACATTGTTGATTAGTATGTTGATGAAATCCTCAAAAACTATGTCAATATTGAATATAATGTTATCAATAAACATGGTAATCAATATAATTAAACCATGCATGATAATCATGATAATCCTAAACGTTTTAACACAATTGATCTCATTGATGTTAATAGAGTAGATATTGAGCAAGTCAAAGAATTATCTAATTTTTTACAAGCATTTTGACAATGTCCCCAACAAGTGGACAACATTTACCAATAAATACTAACAAATAAGACGAAATTTCAATAAAATATATCATCGTATCAACCAAAAAAATAATATGTTCCTTTCAAAGTTTTTTGTCCCCCAATTTTAGGTGTTCTATCTTCCATCATTATTTATACTCTATATCAACAAAAAATACTACATTTGTTCCACCATCACTTGGTATGGGGTAATCAATTGGTTTCTAATAGATTATTATTCTTCTGTATACAAGGTAATCATTTACACCTCATATAATCACCATGAAATGTCCACTTCCAACCTCACCTAATACATCCTCTCTTGATAAAATTGCCAGAGCCTTACATGATAAAGTATTACAATTATAAAGTGTGTTTAAAGCTAATTGCTTAATGTATTTATATATTCTACTTAAAAATCCTTTTATACCTAAGATATCCTCTTACCCATGACAAATAAGCTTTTTAGATCCTAATCTACCACTCTATGAGCGCAATACTGACCTTGAGAAACATCTTTAATCATTTCATGAGTCATGCTTAGAATATGCCTAAAATAAAAAATTACTAACCAAACTCTTTCTAATTCATCCCAAATATTATGATATATGATTGCTATAATTTTTTCCACTTAATTTAGTTAGAGCATTAAACACATTGTAAGATAAAATTTTAGTGCACATTTTTATTAATATAGTTGAAAAATGATCATTTGAACAAATTTCCAAACTCAAGCATGGTTCAAATCATAAAATAAATGAATACATTATGTATTACAAAACAATGATAGAAAAGATAAATAAAACTATATGTAAGATAATGAGTTATAAGATATCTTCAATCAAAGCTTGCTATCACAACTCTATGAATCAATCATGTTTGATAATTTATCTAAATAATTTTATGGGTGATGATATACAATTATATAAAGGTAAGTCAAGCTCATATATTGTAACTAGATAAATTATGTATCAAATGATCCCTATACTTCAAATGTAAAGTGTTAAAGAAATTTAAATTACAAGGTCAAATATAACAAAATCAAGAATGAGTAAAATTAAAAGTTAATGCCATATCTCAATCATAAAAAAGATTTAATTGATAGATCCATCAACCATTGAATGTAGGTATGGGATAATATGAAATACATGATTCTCATTATATATTAAAAACTCATATGTTCCCAAATAATCATGGTAAGCCCCATCATAGAAAAAAAAACAAGTGGTTCATAAAATTGGAAAAACTTCTTTCATGGAAGGTGGAATCCTTTATTAACAACAAATTAAATATTACAATGCCTCTTAGATATAATCTGATGAGTTAGATACATGTTTATAACATAACCAATAGACTCTACCAAAAATTTATGTGTGATATCATGAACTACAATGGAAAAGGTCTTGGTTTCCATGAACAAGGTATCATCGAGCCTATAATGTCCACAACACATGAAAAAATTTAAGGTATTGAATTCAAACCATTTATTTTGAACATATGAAATAAGGGAAAGTGTACAAAGTTTGAGGGAAAAAATGGGCCTACCTATGGACATGTATTTCCTAAAAATTAAGAAATCTAAACTTTTGTAGATAATTTGAGATGGTTACACTAAAAATTCAAAGATGTTGTAAGAGTATGAATTGAGCATTTTGAGTATAGTTTCCAAAACACTATTTTTAAAAATGGTTAAGTATAACTAGGTAAAACATATAAAATTTTAAGAGTAACTACCCTTTTTCTAATAAAATATAGTAGATAGCCAACCATGCAACCCCTCAATTTTTTAGCATAGTTTAATATTGTTTAAAACCATTTGATCAAACTTTAAATAAAATCATCTTCTTTGTAACCTATATTTTTTTTATAATTTTTTGATGAATAATCTCTTAAATTAATTTTACAAGTAAATAGATATTGAAAAAAGACAAAAAAATGGATAGATGGTCTTGCAGTCTCCCTAACTACCTCAAAAAAATGAAAATTAGTTTTGATTTTTTGAATGCATGTAGAATTAGGCCTAGTTTGTAACCATTTTTTTTTTGAATTTGGATCAATGAAAAAAAAATATACACAATCATATATAGGCATGATATTTGTGTCATTCAGTGGCCTAAAAAATTTGTAGTTAGAAATCAACATAGATTGAAAACTTAAAATAGTCCAAAAATTATAAAAATCATATAGTTGGAAAGATGAGAGCATGATCATAATTGTGTTAATAATTTTATGAATTTTATCATTGAAAATTATATTTTATTTAGTGATAGATGTTAATTATTTAAATTTTCTATCAAAACTATCATATTTCACTATGTGTTGACAAGTCCAAGACATTGTATCAGGGATTCAACTCATTACTGAGCCAAAAGCTTTGGCTTTTGAATTAAAATAAATAACACATATGTAATATAACACATATGCATTATATTAAATACATATTAATTTAAAATTTCAATAAAAATTAGAAAATATTTATTACAAGGGGTGTCTTTTCTTCTTCGTGGAATGTGAATGGAATGCCTACATGATATAGCTTGTATACTTTCCTTTCACATTACACAGAAAACATGAAATATTTATTGAAAGGGGTAGATGGTTTAATTGGAAGGGTTAGATGGTTTATTTAATTAAATTTTAAGTATAAATTTACTTTTATATTGCTTGTACTTATACATTAAATTTATAGCTATTATTTTATATTGTTAGGTATTAAAGTAACAATATAAATGTAAAATTATAATTTAAATTTATTTTATTAAATATTATAAATTAGCATCACTTTTCATCTAATAGAGTTTCTCTCATAGTTTCATGCCTTAAGATGTGGGAGATAGTTTTCCAAAATATAATCTAGCCAATACTTAGGCATTTTCAAGGTTTCATTATTAAACCTAGGGATGTGAAGGAACAATTTTTGTAATTTATGTCTATTTTAGGTAAAAATATAATCATTTTCATATGTTTTTACCTTATGTATTATTAAGTGGCATTTATAGGAGTCCTAGGTTTGTCAAAATTGAATATTACAAACCACTCACTTTGAATTCAATCCGAAATGATGTGATTGGAGAAATGTAGGTCACATAGATTAACATTGCACGTCAAAAAACTACTTTGAGTAAATTTCACTTAATCATCAACAATTCCTCATCCATAATAACTTGATCCTCATCAATTATCACCCCTAATCACTCTCTCCTTGTTCCTCATTATATCTAATCATATAACCTCCGTAATTGACCTTCATTATACTTCATCATATCGTCACTACTTAACATCATCCATTATCGCTCATTTGATGTCCTTAATAATCTCTAACCACTACCTCCTCATCCTTCATATTCCATATTCATTCACTCATTAACCCTCACCATCCCATATCATCCCTAATAATTCCCTATTAATCCATAATCATTCCCTCATTGACCCTCACCATCCCTCATCATCAATAATCACTCATCATCATCCCTAATCACCCCCCATACCTCATAATCAATAATAACTCCCTTATTACACCAATTAACCCTCACCATCCTTCATCATCCCTAATCACTCCCTTATTGACTCTCATATTCCATCATCATCCTTAGTGATTCCCTCATCACCGTTCATCATTCCCACTCACTCCCTCTTTATCCCTCCTCATCTTGAATCACTCCCTCTAATACCTTGATGGTAGGTGAGATGACTTCTTACTTGTGCCCGATTGGCTTATGTTATAATTCTAAATTTTTCTCACTCAAATAAGGCCCAAGGAAAATCTTCTTTCATTCATCCTATTTCAATGAAATAATGAACATAGAGTTATTGTTTGATTTTTTGGTAGGATTAAAAGAGATATATGTGGTGATCCATGCCCAAATAATGGAGAGAGTGTTTACCTATATCCATGAAATAAAATAAATAGGTAGGTAAGTGAGAAAAAGGTGGGGTGAATTTTTATTTATTACATATATATATATATATATATATATATATATATTTGGATTTGGGAATCTAAGACACCCCTTCATGCCAATTTTACTTGTGATTAGGTTTCTTATAGGCCAAAAGTGACACAAAAACACAATATTTGCTTATGATTAAGGTAAGTGCAAACAATAAACTCACCGTATTAATGAAACCCATATATAGTGAATTCTATTTAATGATGTCACGTAGTTGGAACCAAAAATTGTATTAATAAGGTATGCATTAATCATCACATCATGTTACCCTAACCTATATTTCATTATGTATCACATCAATATCATACAATACATATAAACATGGAATAAATATATTATATGATATGGATGTGTATTGCATAACACAAATAATTCATACCATGTTGGGCATTATGTACATTCAGTCACTCCCTCTAATACCTTTATGGTGCATTTAGTGGCTTTTTTTTATTGTGCCTAGTTGACCCCTAGTCACTCCTTTATTTACATAGGTTACAATTCCCCCTCTCCTTTAAATATATGGCTTGGGTATTTAATTGAGTACATAGGTTTGGTATACTCAATATCAAGATATGGATCCGATATTCAATTGGGTAGGGTATACTCAAGTAAATAAAGTAGGCAGGGCATAAACAATCAGGAAAGGTAGATAGGTAGTAATCAATGTTATATATTTATTACATATGTAACATGATTTAAAACTTCATTTTTCATTATAAATATTGATAAGAAATTTCCCTTTACAAAAATAATAGATAAGTAGGTAAGGCATAGCTAAGTATGTATAAAAATAATGTGTGTAAGCTATATATTACGAAGCAAGATTCACTTGATAGATAATATTTTATTATAAAAATATCAAGTAGGTATTGAAATAATGAAGTTATATATTAGGAAGAAAACTTCCCTTGCCTTATTGGGTAGGGCATGGCTAATTAGGTAAGGTAAGAACAAATCTATCTATTGGAAAGCATGATTCCCTTGATAGATATGTGTTAATATATAAGCAAGGAAAATTTAGATATTAGGAAGGTAATTTTTCCTTTATAACTATCTCTTACTCCCTTGCTATCTATCAATAAGGTAATCTTCCCTTGATATGTTATATTAGGTAAAACAAAGCTAGGCATCAATAAGTAAATATTCCCTCACTATACTCCTTAGAATAGATGGTAGATAGGGTAAAGGTTGAGATGGAGTTATATTACTTAGATGTATAGGTTGTGAATTAGAGATATAATAATCTCAGTCCTAGAGTTGAAAATCCAAATTTATATCTATATAGATAGGGGCAACTAGAGACTAGTTGAGAATTCCAATCCCAAACCCATATTTGACTTCTTACTTTTCTCTATATATCATTCAGATTGTGTATATAATAGATTGATTTGACAAAAAAATAGATAGGTGGTCACCAATTGGATAGATTTTACTCTAATACGGTAGCTAGTAGAGTGTGTTTCACAATGTAACTCGATATATACATAACTTAATCTATGAAGGAAACGAAGGGAATATGCCTTACTCTAGTGTATCGAGAAGGGGGTACTTGGAGCTTTAGCATGTCCTAGTGAGCCCTAAAATCTAAAATAAGTCCCTATCAACTCTAAGTATGCCACAGTCCCCAACAAAATATATCAAAGGATATCATAGAAATCGATGCCCCACTATAGATTTATGGGGGGTTATCATTCCAAAGGCCATACCATAATCTCAACACTTCTCTACTAGATATATTGAAATGGAGGATTTCCCTACCTAATTCATCTATGTGAAGGAGTAGGAAAAGGGAATCTTTCCTTTCTTATGTATATATTTTATTCAACTAATAGTTTTTTCATCCATAATCACTCCCTCTAATACCATTATAGTGGGTGTAGTGGATTTATTCTTGTGCCCAATAATTCCTAACCACTCATTTCTATTTATAGGTTAGAGATTCCCCTCTCCTTTCAAAATATGGATCTGTTAATTCCCCCTCATTTGAAGCATCTTTTTGAGTGCCCATTAAATAACAATGAAATTAATCAATCTTACACACATGGGGTAGATAATTTCAACTAGATAATGGATATTATCCCTTATATAGATACAATTCAATACTTTGTCATTGTTACTCATCATCCTTATTCACTCCTTTATTGACACTCGTTGTCCCTAATCACTCCTTCATCAACCTTAACCATCTATAGTCACTCCCACATCATCCCTAATCACTACCTCATAATCCCTTATCATCCATAATTACTCAATCATTGACCCTCATCATCTCTCATCATCCCTAATCACTATTTCCTCATCCCTCATTATCCCTAACCACTCCTTCCAATACCTTTATGGTTAGTGCAATGGAGTTTTTCTTGTCCCTAATCATTCATAGTCATTCCTTTCCCTAAATAGGTTAGTATTCCCCCTCTCATTTCAATATATGCCTTGGGTATTCAATCATGTATGCAATTAGTTATTAATTATTGATTATATGGTTAGTTAAGATATACATGGTCATGATTAATTATGATTATTCAAGATCAAGATACAGTTTGGGTATTTAATAAGGTAGGGAATAATCAAGTAGGTATAAAAATAAGGATAGGTAGGTAGGTCATACTAAAGTACAAGAAGGTGGATAGGGTATACTCAAGTAGGTATGGAAAGAAGGATAGGTAGGTATGGAATACTAAATTACAATAAGGTAGGTAGGCATATTGAAGATTCAAACCACTTAACTTCTGATTGAAAGTTATAAAGTGACGTGACTTTATATATTAATTTATGGTAAATTAATTTGGACATGAGGATACATAAAATTAAATTATGATTTAAAATCATTCATGGAGTTAAAAAAAAGAGGAGAATATAAGAAATGAATCTCATAGATATATGACCATAGAAAAATAGATGAAGACACATGATTGTTTCATGTTTCTCAAATATGAGTTAGGCCACACATTAATATATACATATATACATGCATACATGCATGTATGTATGCATACATGCATACATGCTTATATGCATTCATACATACATGTGCACACACACACACATACAAAATTCAATTAAAGACACAAAATTTGGGTGACTTAGGTTGCGTTCATAACAATAACATCCATCTAAAATTAACTCATGTGAAAGTTTTAAGGACTCTTATTTATAAGAATACCTCTATCATTATAGGACGACTTGGTGGCCTTGTGGATATGGTAGACCCACTACCCTCTTTGCATAAAATGTGATGTCATTTGTTATTAATTAATAATTACATGATATAAAGTTATTGGTATGTATAAAGTGACACCATGATATTCATAAATTCATGAAAATATATGGATTTTATGACTATAAGGATTTGATGTAACTATGATCTCTATAACTAAAAAAAATACTAAAACAAATAATTTTGGTTAAAGTCATGGACTTATGTGCGATCATGACATTTGTCACTACCCTATATTCCCATACTTAGTTTTCCATAGTAAATGTATTGAACAAGTTATTTGGTTCTATGGATGCATGATGTTATGGGTCCTAATTTTATTTGGGTATCATGTATGTAAGGATGATGATAGAATTAGTCACACAATGTAGTGTGGATACATATTACGTAGAATTCATGTGGATACTATAGTAAGTCATTTGTATGTGATAAAGGGTATTAAAAACTTATTTGGTGGGAAATATATTTATATATAGTATGGTGTATTAGTGGTGGTATTATATTGTACAAAGGAATGGTCACCCTTTCACATGGCATTATGACCATGAATATATTTATGGATACATTATAATAATATATTATGTTTAAATGGTGGTCACACATATATTATAAACATGTGTTTAATGCAAAAAATATAAAAGTCTAAACTAGTTTAAATTATAATATAATATAATTCGTGAATCACTATCCAAATGAGGATTTAATATATGATGTCTAATTGGGACAATTTCATAGACATTCAATAGGTTATTATTTCTTTCTAAGTTCTATATATTATGTGGGTTTTTTACATTTGTTAATTATAGTCATTCCTCAAATTACCTCCATGAGTATTCATTTGAAAAATTATTATTTTCTATATGGGTCTTTGGTAATATTCATAAGGGATGGGGAAAGTAGTATCCAACACTCAGCATGTTCAAATAATTAATATTTTAATTTTTTTAAGGATTCAAATGATGTAGGAGAAGTAACTTGTTGTATACCCATAACTTACAAGTTAAAAGATCACAACTTTGAATTTAAGTAAGATGAACAATGACTAATTCCTTAACCAATAAATATTAATATGAAATGAGTAATTATGAATGAACATGTAATATTTTTTTTTTACTAATGTGAAACCATTTTGTATAGGTATTATTTAGATATGGTATCTTACACTTATCATGCATGAAATAAAATTTAATTAAAATGATAAAATTAGTTTATTTTAGAGTATCATAAGAGGGTTCTATGATAAAATAATAGGTTTACATTAAACCACCAATAAACTTCATGAATACATCATCTTATTATCGATATGTTATATAATTTTGTGATATAGATGTAAAATCTAACAACTTTCATTATTCACATTGACCTTATTGGAATAAGTCTCCATGGTAAATGAGATGTGATTGTGTAGATTACTTTTACTAAACATATGTTTAAAGGAGAAATATAATGAATACAAATCACATATGGTTATGGATATATAATATATGAATAAATAAAGAAAAAGAAAAAAAAAAGTGTAAACTAACACATCCATGAAGACCTCAGTTCATGAGTCCCTTAGAGTGACACATTTTAACTCTAAATCTATAGGATTTAAAGTAGGTTTTCCTCCATATTTTTTTTTTAATTCTAATATCCTATTAAATAGTGATCAATATGAAAAATTAACATATTAAAATAGGATTAGTAAATATAGAACCACTGATATGTATGAAAAGTGTTATTGTCATGTGGCCACCATATAAAATAAAGTGAGCATAAGAATAAAACAAAGGATCCAAGTGAGTTTGTCACTACAACACGAAAGACACAAAACTAAGAAAGTTTTGGATTTTATAATCCATCCCAACTGACTTGTATTATTTCCATTGGGATATATATTCTTGTGATTGAAATTTTTATTAATATAGTTCACATCATAAATTTTTTATATGTTATTCAACATGGCATTTTTTTGTTATATAGGTGCAGATGTGAGAGAATATTAGAGTGAGGTAAATAACATAAGTGTGTTATAATAATATAAAAATAAACTCCATTTTCACATCATTATGTGAATATTACGCTGTGTGATGTTGCCGTGTGGAGGTCAAATTTGATACCATTCATTTATCACAATGATCCGATTCACATGTGACTCCAAATAAAATTAGATGTAGGTACATGGAATATTCATGTTAAAAAAATTATAGGAAGAATAAAATGAAGAAAAATCACAAAGGATCATCCTCATAGAAAATATGAACAAAGAAACAATTGAGATAAGATTGGAAGAAATAAGTAAAGGGCCACTATGTGTCACTGCGAGTGATCACGTTTAAAATTGAACATTAGGGTGGACTTATCCATATTGGAATATACATGAAAAAGGGAGATGTAAAATAATATTATATAATATAATAAATTAATGGGTACATGATGAATATATTAATAAAATTAACTACATGATCATGACGCTTCATGATGGTGCCATGTAGATGACAAGGACTCTCTATTGATGCCATACTAAATTTTATATGCATGACTACCCATAACCAGAACCCACATAATTCATAATAGGAGAGAATGAGAGGATTTAATATTCATGTAAGGATATTGAAAATTTTAATTTGAATCCAATTCAACACATGGTGTTGAGACAAATTCAAATAAAATTTGAATTGAAATCAGAGGGATCAATAAAATTCATAGGAAATCTCTATTTCTAATTAATTTCATAGTGAAAAATAAGATGACAAAAAAAAATTTCATATAATGAACAAAACAAGATATAATTTACAATAAATAAAATTTAACACAATGGTCCACCAACCACTAGTTCATAGTGACTAGATGTTGACATTGTGAAGTCATTTTTAAAGTAAGAAAGGGTCAATATTGGATTGAAAATTAAAAAATTATGGTGGAAAATGCTAAAATGATTGAAGTGTAGGATCCAATGAAATTAGAAAGAGTAATAAATACATATGAATATGCCATAAAATAACGTGTAATGTTTGTCAATGTTTGAAAGAGAAGACTAATTATTAAATAATAATTTGATTTTGGAATATAAATAAAGATGTGCACATTTTTATTTATAATCAATTTTGAGGACTTTTCAAGAAATAATTAAAAAAAATGAATGGTGAAAAATCCATGTTATCTTCAAATTTCTATTTAGTGATGAGGTTTAAGATCTTTTAAGTGAAAAATATCCTTGAATATTTATGGATTTTATTTTCCAATTTACAAATTCAAAAAACATGTTATGGTATTTGGTTCATATAAAATAAAATAGAATACAAGTTGTTTACATCATATTTAAATAATTCTTAAATGTTAAACTATTTTATAAATTTGTTTATAAGGTTGTGTGTGTGTGTGGGGTTTTAGTTTTTAAATGGGAAGTATATATATCACTAAGGTGCACTACAAGGCATGGGCATTAAAATTTAATATATATGAGCTGCCTAAACAATACCAAGGCATGGGCATTGGACTTATACTAATGCAATATGTATTATTTTATATTATAAGTCATGGATGCAACTTAATTTTATGAATCCATGAATCAAAGTGTGAGTGTGGATGTCATTGTTAGTGCCACTATTAATTTTAAAATCATTAAAAAAATTTGGTTCTTCTTCATTATTGTGATCAATAACATGCATGAATTAGTTATGTAATATTTGTTTATCTAAACATCATCCACATGATAAATTTCCCTTTTACATAAGTTTTATAAATCTTCCATTAGAGTTTTTTCAGCTATATTCACTTTTTGGTATGAATCTATTTAGTCCAAATTTTTAGCTAAATTAAAATGGTTTTAAATTCATTTATAATGTATTGAAATTTTGTCTAAATTAGATAAATTTTTAGGGAATATTGATGATTTCTCATTTAAATTTTAGTTGATTTATTTTTTAACTTTATTTTTTATCAATGAAAAGTGTTTTCAAAGTGAAACTAAATCTTCTTCTACTTTTGTGAGTATATAAACAAATGGAATTCAAATATTGAGTTTTTTTTTTAGCAAAAACATATTTTAGTAGCTTTTAAACATTCAATTATTGAAATCAATTAGAAAACATGTTTTTTTCATTTTTCAATATGGTAATACTAGTTAAATGAACATTTATTTTTTTATTGTATAAAATTTTAAAATGTTGAATTTTAATTTTAGTTGCTTATATATTTTATGGAGATATATGGGTGGATAACCAAATTTATTTTAAACTACTAGATGTAACTATTGGAATTCAATTATCTCATAATGTTGTATAAGAATTTAAGAAGACATAAGAAATCTCCATAATTAACACATCCATTTACATAATAGTATTCGCATAAGACAAATAAATTCACCAAGAAAATAGCATTGTATTAAACTAATGAAATATATAATGTACATGTGTGAAACTAGAAATGGTTACACCAAAACAAGACTCTATAAATGATTACATCTCCAACAACTCTAAAGATGACTCTAAGCCCCAATATAACTTTCCAAAAGGTCTTTATATAATAAAAAAAAGATATGAGTGAGATATTATTATTGATTGAGTGAAATTTTGGAATAAGATAATTCCCTAAGTTATACCTCATCTTTATCACACATGTGTGGATAAATATCACTTAACTATGCATATTAAGAATGTCATTCACATAATTCATCACACCTTGGTAAAAAACTACCTAATGTGGAATTAATATTAGGTGTGAACATGAAACACACAAACATACATTTTAAAATCATCCTTGGTGATGTTATAAAAGAGAATAATTATTATGCTCATAAATATGGGTCCAATAAACTAGGTATGATGAAGTACTCATGTATAATGATAAACAAAAATAATAATCAATTTGATGTTGTAGATGATTTATAAGTTTGATGAAAATTTAAATTAAATGAAGAAAGAAAATAAGTATCTCCCATGAATCTAGTTGTGTGAACAAGAGTGACTATTGAAAGATGTTACATTTGAGTGGAATGCAAGGTGAAAACAAAATAAAGTTGGTTTAGAAACTTAATTTCATGTTAAAAACCATATAAAGGTTAGCTTAACTATAGATTCATCCTAAAAAAATATAAAATGATTTTTAAATACTAGAAGGGTTGGTATACAAATTACTTTGCACAAAAAATAACCAGCCTCTATAACTGCTAGGAGTAATTACATGGTACGTAACATACTAAAACAACCAAATAAACATTAGTTATACATAATACCCATCCCCACCCTTGTAATGTTGACTAGGGAGTGCAGAAAATCAACTCAACATTTCAAAAAGTTTTAATTTGATAGGTGTGTAAAAAATCACAAAAATTCCTAAAATGAGAGTGCCCAAAAATACCATAAGAAGTACTTTAAACTTAAAATGTGAAAGGAAGTGAAAAAAACACACAGACATTCAAAGAGGTATAAAAGTCTACAAATCCCATAAAACTTTATAAATAAGTGAAAGTATAAAATACATCTGAAAACCCACCAAAAATTTATATAATGTACTTAATAATGACCGCCATTAAAAATAAAGTGTTACCTATAGTCAATGGAAACAAATATGATTTACAGTTTATAAAGAAAAGTGATTTTATGGAAATTTAATAATCTCATGAAACATACAAAATTTTATATGTTACTATTCACAAAAAATGAACTTTTAAATAGCATATCTAAGTTATTAGTCAAAATTTATTGATTCCATCATGTCCAAAATACATGAGCTAGCTATAAAAACTAGAAATAAAATGAAAATTATGGAAAATAAGTTTAAACAATAAATAAAATAAGTTTAAACAATAAATAAGTTACCAAGCCACTATATATATATTTGAAAAAATTTGGTAAGGTGAAAAAAATCACTATCATAGGCTTCTCGGAGCAAAAATTATCAGATGCTCTAAAGTTTCAAAACTTTGTGAATGAAGATCAATGGTGAGGTGTAGTCCCTAGGGGATAAGTCAGCCTAACATATGGTAATGTGGAAAACACATTATTAAAAATAATATATTTAATATGATTATTTAGGTATGGGATTCAACACTTTAACTTATATATCAATAAAAGTATTAAAAACAACACTTTAACTATTACACTAAGAATTATGTTGGAGATGGAAATGTATAATTTTTTTTTATTTTAAAAGTGTATATATTTAAAAGACTTATATAGGTGATGGTGGTGGTAGTGGCCACATGCAACTGTGGTGATAAATCTGCGCAGATCCTTGACACAACAATGACAAGGGCTTAACCCTTCCAAATGAAACCCTCAAATGAGTTTTTGACCTTCAAATGATCATCATAAGTGTCTTAATACTATGTTTTATACAAACTGGGGCATTTCAAAAAACTTTTGAAGAGAGGAATCCGATTGTATAAACTTTGATTTATATTTTTACAAAAATAGTGAAAAAGATGTATTATACTCTCTCTTACTCTTTACTTATCTTACAAATCTAAACGTTAAATAAATGTAGAAAATCATGAAAAGTTCTAAAAAATCATTTTTCTAAATATTATTTTTAGTACTATTTATTAAAAATATTTCTACACACCTAAAAAATCTTATTTTTTCTAAACATAGAAAATACTCATAAAAGGCCCTAATTTTAAAGTTTTGTCTATAACATAAATCTACCTCGAGGGTAATCTTGAAAAAACATTATGAAAATTATCTTTAAAAGTACTTATCGCATTGGGAATTAGTGTTTGAATGTTGATTTTGATCAATACACATAAATCCAAAATTCAAATTAACAAATATCCACTCTGTATCATGAAAAAAATGATAATACCTCAATATCATATCTTTGTAGTTATAAATCACTCCAAGATGAAACAATAATAAAATAGACACAAATATTATTATTTAATTTAAATTTAAATTTAATACATATATTTTTTTATTTACATAATGTTTCATCTTAGACTGAGTGATATTTATGGAGATATAATCGTGAGGTCTTTACATTTCTCTATTTTTGTTTCATGTTACACATGTCATAGCTTGTAGGGATAGTCTACATGTTTATTTGAAGGAATTAACCATTTGAAGTGGAATTCTAAAATCCAATAGATAAAAAATTTGATATCTTATTGTAAACACGATCCGTGAATGGACTATGCATACACGTCTCTCAACTATTTTTCCTCATCGTAATTTATGCACTATACTTATTCCATGTTCTTTTTGTGCAACATGTGTTTTAGAGTTTGAAGAAATATTTTAAATGTTTTTCAATATATGTTATTCAATGCAACACCCTTAAAGATTTTAAAACTTTATTCTAATTGTTTCATAATGAACATGGTCTGAAAAATTACTATGTTATATGTTTCTTTTAGCTGCACACATGCAGAGTGAATAACAAGTATGATTTTGTGTTTTTGATGACCATAACTATATTTTGAAATATATCGAAAACGAGATCCACTCAAATAAAAATGAACCTCCTTTGATACGGCCTTGTGTATATGAAATTATATGCTGAATGAAATATCCTTTCCAATTTAAAACATTTTATTTGTTGTATATTGTATTATTAGATAGCCATTATTATAGACAAGAATTTTATTTTTCCCTCCCAGATGAAAGAGCATTGAAAAAATATTTTACTGCATAGCGCCTAAGAGAAGGTATCTCAAGTTATTCCTTGGATAATTTAAAAATAAAAATAGAGAGGGTTTCTCCACAAACAAATATGGTTTTTACAAGAACATAGAAGCTTTATGTTTCTAAATCTTTCAAAATGCAGGACCAACAAGAATGGAAGTTCAAAAAAATAGTTTATACCAAGATATCTGCAAATTGATTATACTTAAGAATTTATTTTCCAATATAGTGGTTATGCAGTAGAATTCATCATGAAATAAAATGTAGTAGGTGTTGACGTTGAAGGAGCAACATCGGGCTCCCACTTCTAGCCCAACATTTTGTATCTTTTAAAGACATGATTTGTTTGGTGTAGGCCGACAGGGAGATTGGAGAGATGTGTCTCTTTCCTCCTACTTGTATATATATAGTGATTTCTCATTATTGAAGATAATTCAATTAAGAAGGATAATTCACAAGGAAGAGCAAACTTCTAAAGAGCAAATCAGATTTATCAAGTGTGATTTTATTTATTGTGCTTCAAGAAGTGAAGCCATACCTGTAGGCCTTGGGTTTGGCCATTGTAAATCAAATTGTTGTCCTTATCATTCAATATATAAGAGATATATTGTTGATGGGTTTTACCCTTCAAGTTGGAGGGTTTTCCTAGGGTATATTGTTGTGTTCATTGTTCATTGTGTTGCATTTTCTGAATGTTTCAATTTTGGTCATAAAAAAACTAACATGGTATCAGAATAGGTTTAAAAAAGATCGTGATCAGATTTGCCATTGCAGTAATACTCTATTTTTTATTTATATCTCCTGTCTATCCCTATTTTAGTCAAGATGGTGAACAGTCTTAAAATTGAGGATAGACTCGAAGGAGCATCCAACTTCACATCATGGAGGTTTAGAATCATGCTCACCTTGGAAGAAAATGACTTGGCTATGTTTGTGGAAACCAAAGTACCTGAACCATCAGAGGAAGAAAAGAAGTTGCAGTTGAGGAAGAAAAACAAGAATGAGAAGAAAGGATTCCTCAAAAGGAACATATATAATGGAACTGATGGTGCTCTTGCTTTCAATAAGAAGAGGGACCTCTCCAAAATATAATGCTTTAGGTGTGACAAGTATGGTCACATTGCCAAGCATTGTCCTTCTAGGCCTCTGCAATAATTGCGAGCTCAAAACCAAAGCGTGCCATAAGGATTAAGATTATTAGTGTGAAGAACTCTGAGAATGATTTGGAGCTCTTGCCTAGGTTTAATATACAAAATTGATGGAAAAGTGAGCAATAAGAAATATTCATTAGCATCCAATGCAAGTACTGCTATTGTTAACAATGATAATAGTAGAGTGTTATTATGCAAAGGGTATCATCATTGTTGTTTCCTGACAATAGAGGACAGAGCTCTAAGAACATCTTTGGTAATAGAAAACATTCCTGTAAAAGTTTTTGAGTTGGGCAATATGCTTAAAATTCGGTCATTAGAGTCCAACATTGATTACTCTAGACTGAGTAACAAACATTTCATCAATCTCTTAAAATATTCTCATCCGGGGCAATATGCGGACTACTGTCAGTTGAAGGACCCAAAACAGAGGTCATTTGAAAATAGAATGAAGAATATTATTCTAGGAAAGGAGGAGAAAAACATTGATAGATTTTTAGAGCAAAGGAAGAGGAATATGTCTTTGGAAAATAAAAGAGACACTTTAGTGACCAGGTATATTGAAGAAGTTGCTGTTAACATCAATCAACACAACGGACCTGTTGGACTAATATGAAGCCAGTGGAGCTGAATATTAAGGTTATTAAATGTATTAAACAACAATCTTGACAGGTTAATTGTCTCAACATGTGGGAAGTCAGTTGAATTACTAGCCATCAATCCTGAGCATGAAAGGTTATATAATGTGGTTGTCCTCAAGTTGAGAGAATTGTTGGTTTTCATTCACAATTTCAAAGATTCTTGCCTGCATCTGTATCGTTGAAAGTTTGGTTTCAATCTAAACAACATGATATCCTATTCATACAGTTAGGAGGGGATTCGATCTGTTGGTTGTAGAAGAATCTACTCATTCTATGGCTTTGTATGAAAATAAAAAGACAATAGCAAGATTGAAATATATAAGTTTGATGAATCATTTTGAAAGGCCTATTGGACAGGTGTTGATATTAATCTCAAATTATTTAAAGGGAGTAAAATAATTACATAGATGCATTTAATTTTGGGGAAGATGGAGCTGCTTTTGGTCGACGTCACAAATAAGGTGAGGGTGGCAGAAATCCATGATAAGCCAATGATGAAGTTGATGATGTTGATGATGTTTCAAGCCGTGGGGTCATGCTCAAAATTTATGTTTTGGGTGATATTATGGGACACTTGAAAAACAATCCCTTTAGATGCACAAGCAAGTAGCATATCTAATTTGGAACAGATTGGAGCAAAAATTACTAGCTTTGGATAACAAAGTCAACTTTTAGCATATAGCCCTATAGATGCTTCTGGTTTTATCACTACCTATTTGATAAAAATTACTTTAGCCAAGGAATTTGTGTAATTACAACAAATCAATTGAGTAAATCTACTAAAGTGGAAAGGGAAGAAACAAAAATCATTGGGTCATGCCCCTATTTGGGATACATATATCACATTTTTGACAAGTTTGCAACATCTCCTGTGTTGTTTCTAGATTAAAAGAAATCCATCACATTCAAAGCAATACTAGAAAGTAGCAAATCAGATTCCTCCATTGGAAGGGTGTGTATCAGTTGTAGCAAAGGAACAAACATTTGTGAAAATAAGAATGTGTGTTTGCAAGCTTTTATGCCTCATCCCCATTCAAATAGCTCATGCAGAAAACAATGCCATGGTAGCTCTCAAGGATGGATTTCAAATAGTCCTTGAAATTAGATACATGGACAACGTATCATTATCTAATTCTATACGCTTTGGGTTCTATGATGTTTTTC
Source organism: Torreya grandis (assembly GCA_037957365.1). Taxonomy (NCBI): domain Eukaryota; kingdom Viridiplantae; phylum Streptophyta; class Pinopsida; order Cupressales; family Taxaceae; genus Torreya; species Torreya grandis. Next base: position 202,296 of record JARHVA010010097.1, read on the forward strand.
TCAATATTTGGAATGGTCAAATAAAGGTTATATCATCAATGGGAAAGCAAAGCATCAGAAAATCATTTTTGCTAAACCATCTATCAGGGTCTCTACTTGATGTTGCAGGGGGTAGATGCACCGATGGTGTGTGGATGAAGAATTCCAACTTTAAAACTGCTCGAGTAATTAGAGTTAGACATGATAGCCTCTATAGGCTAATCACTTATCCACTTTAGGCATTAGTACATGATTTTTCAATCTTGTGTGATCTTTAGCATCTAAGATTGGCTCACTTACACATTTGGGCTCTACCTATCATGGAGAAGATGGTCACGAGTCTTCCAAAATTTAACCAGGAGCATGTAGGTACTTGCAAAGGTTGTGCCATGGAATATAAATAAGTACTTGAGAGGTTAAAAGAGTTTAAAGCTTAGGTAGAGAACTTATCTAGGAAGAGAATAAAAGTTTTGAGATTTGAAAATGGAGGGGAGTACACCTCTGAAGAATTCTGTAACTTTTGCATTAAAGCAGGGATTAAGAGGAAGTTTTGTGTCCCATACAATCCTCAATAGAATGGTGTTGCAGAAAGGCAAAACAAATCTATTGTAGAAGCTGCCAAAGCATTGATAGTGAGTTCTTCTCTATGAGAGAAATTCAAGGTGAAATCCCTTGATAACAAGTTCTTCTCTATGAGAGAAGTTCAAGGTGAAATCCCTTGACAATGAGTTCTTCTCTATGAGAGAAGTTCAAGGTGAAATCCCTTGATAATGAGTTCTTCTCTGTGAGATAAGTTGGAGGTGAAATCCTTTGACAATGAGTTCTTCTCTATGTGAGAATTTTGAGGTGAAATCCATTGATAATGAGTTCTTCTCTGTGAGAGAAGTTTGAGGTGAAATCCCTTGACAATGAGTTCTTCTCTATGAGAGAAGTTAAAGGTGAAATCTCTTCATAATGAGTTCTTCTTTGTGAGAGAAGTTTGAGGTGAAATCCCTTGACAACGAGTTCTTCTTTGTGAGAGAAGTTTGAGGTGAAATCCCTTGACAACGAGTTCTTCTCTATTAGAGAAGTTCGAGGTGAAATCCCTTGATAACGAGTTCTTCTCTATGAGAGAATTTCGAGGTGAAATCCCTTGATAATGAGTTCTTCTCTGTGAGAGAAGTTTGAGGTGAAATCCATTGATAATAAGTTTTTTTTTGTGAGAGAAGTTCGAGGTGAAATCCCTTGATTCCACCCTCTAGGAGAGCCATGGTGGATGTCATGTAAGTGATGAACACTTGTACATACTATACATTGTTGTAGCCATTGTGGTTGACATGACATTGAGATGATATGTATTATGCAGCTGGAAGTATCTTCCCTTGTTGAGAGGGAGTGTTGATGTTGAAGGAGCGGCATCAGGCTCCCACTTCCAGCCCAACATTTTGTATCTTTTAAAGACATGATTTTTTTGGTGTAGGCCGATAGGGAGATTGAAGAGATGCATCTCTTTCCTCTTACTTGTATATATATAGTGATTTCTCATTGTTGAAGATAATTCAATTAAGAAGGATAATTCACAAGGTAGAGAAGACTTCTAAAGAGCAAATCAGATTTATCAAGTGTGATTTTATTCATTGTGCTTCAAAAAGTGAAGCCATACCTGTAGGTCTTGGATTTGGCCATTGCAAAGCAGATTGTTGTTATTTTCATTCAATATATAAGAGATATATTGTTGTTGGGTTTTTCCCTTCAAGTTGGAGGGTTTTCCTAGGGTATATTGTTGTGTTCATTGTTCATTGTGTTGCATTTTTTGAATGTTTCAATTCTGATCATAAAAAAACTAACAGTAGGGGAGCATAAAACACTGTCTATTAAATTGCAGATAGTTTTAGGATCTTGTGAATGATCCAAATGTTAATATTGATCCAATTTTCTAATGATTAAAAGCAAAAAGTGTCACCCCATAACCCAAATTATTGTTCACTACAGAAAGTTTTGACAAAAGCCTTATTCTTTGTAAATGTGCTAGTGTAATAAATTCCATGCATTGTATATAATATTTCAAAATATAGCTAAAATTAGAATGAAAACAATATATCTTGATCTCGTCCATGCAATTTGTTTTCGAAAATACTTGCTATTTTGTTTCAAGTTCAACAAAACTATGCCAGTAATGAAATAAAACACAAAATGCATCAAAAAAGTCATTTATGTTTTAGTTGAATGCGGAGTTTCTCATAAGATGATGTTATGTGAGAACCACATCAATATTTAGGATCTTCTATTTATTTTTCTTTCAAATCTTTTTGTTAAGGGGTTTCAGAGGAAGTCTACTTGATATATATATATATATATATATATATATATATATAAAATACTAGAACATACCCAAAAAAAAATCACATTGTAAAAGTACCTTCTACCATTGCAACCATAGAGAAAATTATGGTCTAATCATAATATAAATAAAAAGATAGATCAAAACAAAATTAAACGAAACTTTCACAGAAATTAGACATAAATATCAGTAGGCATGGTTCTTTTTAAATTTTTTTAACAAGACTAATTTGTGGAAAGCATCACTGTATTAAAACTGATTGATTGAAAATTGTGGTCATTGAGAAAACAATGCTATAAATATAAAAGCAAGAGATTAACATATTGAAATAAATATACTTACAAACAACACAATCAATCTATACTTTTATTTACAAAACTATATTCTTACACAGATTTCAATTCAAAATTTTAAATGGCATATTTTTTACAATATAAATTTATATAAATACACACAACTAATATTCCTTAATATTTAAAAATTAACACTTATCCAAACATTACACTTCAAACTCATAAATTCCATAAAACTTATAGATTTTTAATTTATTCCCAAATAAAAATAATCAATGACATCCACTTGCTATACACACTATCACAACCCTGATGCATCCATCCCATATCTGGTTGAATATTTATGTCACACGCATTATGATCTAAAATTAAAAGTAAGAAATAAACTAGAAAAATATTTTTTTTAATAAACAATGTAATCAATCTTTTATACTCTTTAAAAACATATATTTATTTCCACGCGGTTCACGTATAAACTTAAAATGTCTACTATTTTTAAACATATATTTCTTTGCAGTAAACATATATTTCTTTCCACACAGTTCATTTAAAATTATGTTTATTTATTTTTATTTTTTTTTAAAAACACTCCAACTAACCTTTTTTTAATGATATTTAAAAACAAACACTTTTTCACACATTTTACTTAAAAACCCTAAATGCCATAAAACTTAATAAAAATTGTATTTATTCGAAAATAAAAAGAAGGAACCATTTCTACTCACTATGACCTAGCGTAGTGTTGAAGTGTCTACCCTATAGTCGGCTAACGCTTTCCCTCGCAAGCATTAGAAATAGTGACCATATATAGGAAATATCGACACATATAAAATGCCCATTTAAATTAATTTGATACACAATTAGGGCAGTCATTTGAAATCCTTCCAATATTTAGCTGAAGTAGCAGCCATACAAACATGAATTCTATCTCGTCATCTCTGAAATTGGATCAATGTTTATCCATAGTTACTCTAACCTTATCTAGTAATTCACATAGTGAATATTAGTATTATTCGATCCTATATGTAAACATTATTTGCATATAAGAATGATTAAATAAAAAGGTCGAATTTTCAAAAAACAAAGATAATATTTTTTATTGTAAAATTTTAAAAATAAGTTAAATATTAATAACTCAATGGAATGTTTCATGTTAAGGATCAAATAAAATATTCCACTTATTTTGCTTATTCAAATTTATACTTTATAAATTAATATGTTTTATCAAAATATTTCATTAGTTAAAGATGAAAAACGATCTAGGTTGGGTGATTCCTATAATAGCTCGTATGGTGGGTACTAATAATAGTAATATATAAATAAAACTTATAAAAAGATAAAACACAGTTAATATTGGGTTCTAGGTTTGGGTCAAAATATAATTACATATGAAAGCTACACAACTCCACTAAGTACAATTAGAGCCACCATTTGGGTTGGAGTTGAGTTTGGCATCAATGTTTTTGATGTGCTTTATCCTTAAAAAAAATTACATACTTTTCTTCACTTTTGTTGATATTATGTTGGTAGAAAATTAATGTGGCTACATGTTTTAATAGTTATAGGTTTATACTGTTAATTAGGTTGACTTATTTTAGGTCTATCCACCAAATTTTTAAAATGAAGTGACTTACTTTTAATCTCATTAAACTACCAAAAATATGCAATATAATTATTCATCTTCTCTCTCTCACACACACTCACACACGTAGTTTCAATTATGACATCATCGAACCTAATCTTTTGCATAGTTCCATTTTTATGATGGAGAATCAATCACATTATTTTGCTAACATATATGAATACATTATCATGATGCCCAACTAATGTGGATGGCCATTAGGTGATGGGTGATATTATCGTGGATGGGATTTGAAGTTGGATCTGATACTTTTGAAGATACACATTCCCCACTAGATCATTACTTCATGGAGTTAAATAAACAAACACACATACACACATAGTGTATGTATGTATATATTGTGCATTTAAAAATTATGAAATTATATTTTTAAAATTTATATTTGGTTTACATTATTATATTAAAAACAATCATTTATAATGAACAAGATATTTATAAGTTATGAAAATTACATATACAATAATGCTTTTGATTAGAAGGTAAGTGATTTATAATATATTAAAAAATAATATTAGAGGGAGTGAAATTAATATAATAACTATTCAAAAAACAATTTTATGAATGCATGTTATCATTGATGTCATAATGTTCCTCATCTTCTATCAAAACATTAAGTTTAGAACATTATGAGGCATGCTCTAGCTAAATATCCTCATTAGTGTCATCATGTAATCATGATCCTCATCATCATCCTCTTGAATATTATGACCATAAATTAGTACAAATGATATTTACACATGTAAAAAAGACACAATTTAATTATTATATTTATTTTGATTTATAATTTATATAGTTAATTAAAAAACAAATTATATTTGGTAGATGGAACTAGTTATTAACAATTAATCAAACAGTAAATGGTCCCATTCATTAAATACATTTGTGTGCTATCTTAGAGCTTTAAGGTAATGTTTAAATTTTTTTTGGCCTTACAGTCAGTGTTTTTCATGTATCTCATAAATTAAGGTGTAATATGTTTTATAAAATAACTTATAAAATCTTACAAAATTGTGTAAAACAACTAGTAAATACTTATAAAATGTTATGCAATGTCATTCCTAATCGATTTCACTCACCATTATTCTTTGCATCCCTCTGACATTTAGGGCCCTTCCCTGGCTAGTCTCAATCCTTACATTAATTGAAAAAGATTGAGCTTTTAAAATATAAAAAATAAACAATTTTTTAGATCTTGTTAAACATTTTAACTAAATTTCCAAATGTTTTCAATCGTATCAGAGACAATCACCATAGATATTTAACCAAGGAGTTTTTTATGCTAGGACATCAAAGCCTTCTACTATCCACATCTATATTTATCTAGTATGCTAAAAATGAACTATATATATTCCAAACTAATAATAGAAATCTATGAATTAATAAAATAATAAATAATTTTTACTTAGGTAGCCTTACCTTTATATGTTTATCATCTTGTTAAGTGTAATTAATGCATAGTTTTCAATTATCATTATGCTATAATGAGCAATGTTGAATTCACATTCAATTACTTTAGTGATCCATAATCCACACTTATTCAATCTTTCACTTATTCAAGGTTGTGTAGACACTTAATTTTGGCACAAGACTTTCATTCCTAGTTTGTTATTCCCAATTTCATGTAATCATATGATTTCACGATGCCAATAGTTTCACTATTTGATGGAGGTGGAGATCCTTACCTACATCTTAAATAAATCATGAAATATATTAGTAAATATAAAATTAATGATATAATATTTCTCAAAACATTCCCTAAAAGCCTAATAGGTCAAGCCTTACATTTATTTCATTATCTTCCTAGTGCTTCTTGTCATGCCTATCTTTATTTGGAGGAAACATTTTTATCACACTCCATTGACAATAAAGGACAATGGGTCTCATACGAACATATTTATTATATTCACCAAGGAGATTCAAAATCTGTTATTAATTATTTATTTTGATTCAAATCTTATATTCATAAATTAATTTATTAAGTAATAAATTAGAGATGCAATACATATTTTTTAGGGGACTTGCCTTCCTAATAAAAGAAAAAATGATTTATAATATATTCAAATATTTTAAGTTCCTTTGTTGTGAGGTATTATTGCTTAAAATATATATTACTTATTTTTCAACCACTATTCAACTAGATCATATTCTTATTTATACACTTTATATAAAAAACATAATTCCTAAATCAAATGAAATAACTAATTGGATTCAAAAGGGAAAAACACTTACCATGAAGCTTTTTTCAAAGACTCATTAGAGTTATCAAACAATTACTAAGCATTATCAAAAATTTATTGAACAAAATGATTATCAAATTACCACTTGTTTAAAACACATTCTTAAACTATAAGCCAATATCTCATAAAGATAAAGCCTTATTTATACACCTTATATAAAAATCATAATTCCTAAATCAAATGAAACAAATAATTGGATTCAAAAGGGCAAAACACTTACCATGAAGCTTTTTTCCAAGACTCATTAGAGTTATCAAACAATTACTAAGCATTATCAAAATTTATTGAACAAAATGATTATCAAATTACCACTTGTTTAAAACACATTCTTAAACTATAAGCCAATATCTCATAAAGATAAAGACTTGTGCTTATATGGTGTAAGAAGATGACGTTAAACATATATGTACTTTATTTTAAGAGACATTTTTTTAGAGATAATTCATAAAAATAAAGTCAATATTCCTTTAAACTATTTATAAAAATATATTACTAACAATGAAAATTAATATCTCAAACACTTTTAAAATTTAGTGAATTCCAAAATCAATGATCAAATTCAATGTGACCAAAACTTTGATGAGGATGATCACTTATTATATGATGATATATTTTTAGGGGATACTAACCATCCCAAAAATAAATATTAATGTCTAATAGGGAATACATTCACATCAACACATACATATTTATTGTATAGAGCTTTAGTTTTGATAGATACTTGAGGTTTGGAGGGTCCCTCACCCAAAAAGGGATTGAAAAAAATATCAAATGTTTACCTTGGATGAAAATCTATGAGTGAACACCAAAGTCAAAAATGAGCTAAACAAGTCCCAAACGGCCTAGGAGAGAGAAGTCACCCCCAAGGTGAACCTAAGAATGTGCTTCAAAACCTCTCATTTCCTATTTTGAGGTGAGATCACAGCATCCTAGTAGGAAAAGACAAAGATAATATTCCTTTTTTCTTATTCTTAAATATAGTCCACTCATCCAAATTACCCAATCTACTTGAATCCTCTCAAGATTAGGCAAGAAATGCATAGTGATCCTTACTGATTTATTTTAAAATATATGAACATTAACTTCCTTACTTATGATAATGTGATCATTATTTTACCTAAATGGGATTTCCACCTTCGAACAAAGATCTTGAATTCCCCCACTAGAAGTCTCAATAGAGTTAATTCTTGAGTCAAGGCCCAAAGGATCCAACTTGAGAATATTATCATCACAATCACCTAGTGAAGGAGAATGGAAAATAGGTGAGTCTGAAAGGAGATTAGAACTATCATATTCCCACCAAGAAGAGGCCACTTTTCAATTGATGAAAGGGCATGAAGATGCCACATTCACATATATAAAACATATAAAACATTTACATCGTCTAAAAGTCAATCCTTTATAGTTAAGGGATTGAGTTTAATAGTGATCATGAAATCTCATTTCAATAGATGATGAGAGAGATTGAGAGGAGTCTAATAAAACCATAATCCATGCATAAGTCATGTGATAAAAGCTATAAATAAAGGAATCCTTTACCAACAATTTACCAAGAGAGCTTCCAATGGCCATAAGGCTAGAGGTCACCCAAAATTATAATGTAAGATAAGGTTTTTGCATCTAAACATGTCAAACTTAAAAAAAAAATTATCAAGGGGTTGAAAGAAGGGTTTCAAGGTTTAAGTAAAATATGATGTCAATTCCATGACCCGAGTTAGTAGAAGCCACCTTATTATGATTTACCAAACAATCATAGATAATAATAATAAAGAAGTCCTTTGCACATGGATACATATCCAAGGTTTCTTCCAAGAGAGGTTACCATACTTTTGATATCCACTAATGAAGAGCTAGGAGGATCAACTAGAAATTATCAAATGTGTAATTAAGACCCCAAGAAGTAAGCCATTCCTCATTTATGATAATTTAAACTGGATTATCATCCTTGAAAGACACCATCAGTGTATTTTTTAGTTGCATCACTAGTCATAAAACTATGTCAATGCATATGTTACCAATTGGAAACTCTATGAGCAAAAGAATTAGGAGTCATCATACCAAGTTCCTCTAGGGCCACACCATAAGAGTCATTGCCAGTCGAGGGTGACTTATCAAAAATAAAACCCTGCTTTTGAATAAATGCTAAAACAAAATTATCATGCCTCCCATTAGTAACCAGTCAAATAATTTTACCATCCCTAGCTACTAAAATTCATCGATCAAGAACATGAGGAGATGAGGGTAGAGGATTTGACAAACTAGAAGAAAGGGGAAGAGAGGGAAAAGGAGTGCCACGGGATCTCAGAAAGGAGGAAACTAGAATAATAGGGGATACAAATACCATAAACATTTCAAAGGTCTCCATGGCCGATATTCTAAGGTTATAAAATTTGACTTTACTTAATCAAGCTACTGTAACATATTATTGTTTAGAGCGTTTATTCTTATTTATTTGGGTTGTAAATGTGCCTTCCTCCTATTTCTTAGTTTATCAAAATTAAAAAAATATAAAAAAATATTCATAAAATATAATTATACCAAAAAAATATTTTTTTGTGTGTGTGTGCACGTGCATGCAAGTGCGTACATATAAATACACCTCTATATACATATAATGTATATATATACATGTATGTATGTATGTATGTATGTACATGATTTTACACACACACACACACATGCATGCACCCACACACACATACAACTATCTTACATATTAAAATGATAGAAGTTTTTATCCTATCATTCATATGTCATGTTTGTTTAATACATAATTATATTACACATTTGGTATACATTATTTTAATAAGGGAAAATTAAGAAAACAAATTGATAATAAAAAATCAATCACTTCATAAATAATATTAATAATATGCTGAAATTTAGTTCCCAAGAAACCGACCCTATGAAAAAAGAGCTCCACTAGCCCATAGTTAAGATTTACACCATTATACAATGTTTTATCTATACTCAAACTTCTAAACATGCAACAATTTACCCAGACACCATCTCTCTTAAGGCATTTGGTGGTTTGGAGGCATATGATACCATGTGATTAATCATTTTTCACTGATCCATATCCATCATTTGACCTAAAGATACAATTGCATATCCATTATAATCAAACTCCATATGGACAATATTAAACTGATTAAGGATATTTTCATCAGAGTTGGGTGGAATTTCCATAAGACCATTTTCATCAATATGAGAATCTAAATATAAAATTTCATGTTTTTTTTAGTGCCTTATATACTCACTCTCTATTTGATTTTATGTCATGTCCAAAATCTCCCATGATTGAAACCATGAAAAAGGTCAAATAATTAGTTGTAATTTTTTATTATTGTACAATTCACATTTTACACAGTTGCATTTCCCATTGATTATCCATATTAATGACATGAGATGTGTATTATATCATAACAAACTCCTACACCTAAATGATATGGATGATAATGCGCAAGTGGTTACATGGTTTCTACACAACCATGTTTTCCATAGTTGATCTAATTTTCCTATAGACTCTCTAAGAGAACCTATTGGACCCTACAATACCAAGGTCTAAACCAAACACTTAAAAATGAGGTGGTTTTAGGCAACCACTATCTCAAACAATTTGTCCAATCTCTCAACAATATTCAATGGGGATCCTATGTGATTGCTTGATGTCACAACCAAATTGAATTTCAATTTGATTTAGCTTTCCTGTAAATTTTCTTAGTAATGATAATGCATACTCTCCATATGTTCTCAAAAGTATTCTAAAGTGTTATTGATTATCTTCCTAAGGATGTCACAATCCATCTTAGTTTTTGAATCCTTTCTAATTCAATCATCATATTTTTGAAATGATGATGGAGGGAAATCAAGGTTTCAAATCAATCTTTATGTTATATTAAACATAAGAGGAAGGAGGTTTTTTAGGGTGATTTGTTCATAGTCATCTCTCCTTGACTTCAAATGACTGTTAATATTTTAATATTTTAATATATTAATATTTTTACATATTATTTTATTTTCCAAATATATTTTGAGGCAAGAATTATTGGATAAATTTTGTATATACTCATATTCCAATTTTTTTGAATTCCCAATAGTTTTTGAAAAGGCATCTAGGAGATTCAAATGTCATCACAATCTTTAATGACCATTAGCAAAGTCAAATAAGAAAATATTTTTTATTTATCAATTTCATGATTTTATTTTTAATTCATACAATAGAAAGAAACATATTAAAGAGGTTTTACCTTTTGGCTCAACCCCTTCTAGAGATTCCAGGATCCTCCAACTCCAAAATAGATCAAAGGAGACATCACTTGAAAAAAAGAGCCATATCTTGAAATCTATGATGTTTCAAGCCTTCAAATTCTTAAACGGGGAAGAAGAAAAACATTGAAAGGGGGGTCAGTGCCCCCTTGAGGGTGGCGTGTAGGGGACAGAGGAGAGGGGTTGATTTGGTTCCCTTTTTAATCACCCCACCTCTAGTTCTTCTAGTTTCCATAGTTGCCACATGAAAAGTTTAGGATTTGAAAGAATAATTGTAGTTTTACAATAACATATGCATAAGCAAAACATAATAATCTACATGGTTTTATTACTAAATAAATATAAACTAATTAAAAAATGGTTAGGAAGTTAACACCAATAGTAGTTAAGAGGTGGTTAGAAAGTTGAAATCTCAACCATTAATTATTTAGATAGATCAATGGACAAGATAAAAGCTTGGGGGATATTAAAGCTTTTAAAGAGTAATAGGGATCAACTACAAGCTAGACTTTAATAGATTGGACTAGGTTTCAAGCTTAGGCACAAAACATAATAGCTTGGAATTGTTTTTAAGGGAAAATAGCTAAAATTACCATTATTCAATAACAACATAAATTAGGGGATAAGATTTAAGCTCGAGTAAGATTGAAAGATCAAAATGGTCAAACAAGCTTGATTACTGGAAATGATATAGGTCATTGGATCAAGCAACACAAATGCCATTGATTTTAGATCAAGCTCATTAGAGGATTCAAGATGCAATAAGTTGGGGAACTTGCCTTAAATAAGCTAAAGCATGGTCGTTTCAATGGGTAGCTAAATTTATATTCCTTAATAACAAAAAAAACATTAGATTTATGTTATGTTGGGGTGCTTGAACTAGTGAAAATAAATAACATTTCTACTTAAACTACCATTAGTGGTTTTGCTATTTTTTTTTACCTAAATCTTAAATTAGTTATACTAGCTATTATATTTATATTAATGTAACATTGACTATGTAATACACATGGTCCTTACCTCTTAAAGCTAGCTATTTAAAAAGCTCTAAATTAAAACAATTTTATCATTTGAAACTATGCAAAATTTTTAACCTTTGATCAAGTGCCATTCGTTAAACATGGATCATAGTTTGGGAATGATTTAGCCTATCAAGCTACGTTTGAAGCAAACCCCTCAAACACACATCAATAAAGATCAGATGTCGATCATCCCATTGAGCTCAAGATATATTAATGCAATTATAACAATTTTTCAAAAAATGCCTACAAATGCATACTTTTAAATTTAAATTGAACATATTGATATCCAACCAAGCAAACTAATAGAACTTTATATAGTCTAGCTTAAGACCTACTTAATCTAAGGCTTCTTCTAAACATCCATGTCACCTTTGTAACTTCGCCCAAAACAAACTAAATGGAAATGAAAAGCTCTCAAACAAACTTGAAAGCACAAGTAATGACTAGCCACGTGTCCTTATATAATTAAACTAAATGCAACTTTTAAATATTTAATTTAAACATAACTAATATACAATCTATCTTGAGGCTAGTTAAGCTTGATTACTCTAGCTTAATGATGAATATTATAACTCTTTCATGGTTCTTAGCTTGTCTTAATGCTACATATGTGCTAATATTTATCTATAATCAATCTAAAGTTGATGACTATCATAATTATTATATAACATATGGCATATCAAATCAAATAGCAATGAAATATGTTTAAGTTGGTAAAATGGTTGGGTTGTATCCAACATCACCTAGATTCAAATCATCTTAACCATACGATAGTGGTTGTAGTGTAATCAAAACCTGCTGACATATTTGTCAGGCTATTTGTCAATGTATATAGTTTGTTGAATATTGTTCTTGGTCTTCTCCCTAATTAAAGTAATAACAATGAAACAAACATCAAAATCTTCAGCTATGCGCCCTAAATTTCTTCCACAATTTGATTTACTTTAATGCCTTAATCACGAAAAAAAGTTCTGTTATCTTTTTCCACGATGAAACAATTTAAACCTTTATACATGTCCCTAAATATTCACTTTCCACTTTTGAAAAATTAACATTTTTTCGACCAAACTACTTCACACGCGTTGTATACCACATTCACTGATATTGGTTTGATAGCACATCAGAAACACAAAGAAATTGGACTGGAACAGAATGCGTTCTACCGTATTTACATTAATATTTATTTTAAAACTTGGTCGGTTAGAGAACTATCGCATTCTACGTCAGGAAATAACCATCTGTCGTATGCAACACTTCAGGCAGCCTCGATAAAGATGAAATGCGGTATCAGTCAAACTCAAATGTGGAAATACAAGTGGCTACTCGCTAATAGCCCGTAATTTTTTACAGAAATCCTCGCTGTTTGCGACAATGGCGGCCGTTAATGATATCTTGCTAACGAAGGAGCAACTCGGTCAGATCCTACGGTGATGGAGCGGTTGCTTAACGCATTGGCCAGGATCAACTCGGAATTGGCATGGAAGACGGTAATAATTAAACTGCTCGTATAAATAGCTCTGCAGAATTTGTAAGTATTTAGTCATAGCCGACCTGTGATACAGCTACATATGTGAAAAGGAAAACAATACTTACAAGATTTACAATATATTAACGATATCCACTGCATATATGCGCCTAAGAAAGAAACTTCTCCAAACATGCTTAGGAATAACTCCAAACGCTACCATGAATGCCATCATTTTCTATCGGATGATCGATAACAGTTTGCTTTGGTGCAGAGTGTGTTTGGAACCGGTCACCTTGTCAAGATGCTTCAATATGGCTGGTTCCAAACACACTCTGCACTACCGCAAACTTGTCTGAGTCCTCTGATGGAAAATGAGAAGCCAAAAGACATTGTTTCGAACTTAAAACGATAAAATTTATTTGTAAAAGATACGCGAAAACGATATTGTACTCGTCTATCGAGAAACACTATTTCGTCGGTGCTGCTGACTGCCTACTGCCAACTCTCACTTACCCCGTGGGTTCCCACGGAATATTTACTTTTCTAACACCTTTGCCCATTATTTCTACTGGGAAATGATAAAATACTATGTTTGGGCATTTCTATGTCGGCAATCTCAAGATTCACGCACCCTTACGCCGTTATCATCCTTAATGGCAGGTGATTCCGACGTGGATTTTGAACTGTAAACGGAATGCATACAATACAAAGGTGGATGATGCCGACAATGCTTTTTAAACTGGACCATGTTACATTCAAACATTTGTTTTTTCTTCTTCTTTTCTATTTTTTATTGATTAAATTTTTGACTTTTCATTCAATTAAAACTACTCTCTAATAAATTCTTGGTAAGCCAACCAACAGCAACGACTTTTCAAGCAAACTTCTCTCTTTAATAATATCCTTCTTTTAAATGAAAAACGACTTATAAACAGACAGACTAATTAATTAATTAAGTAATCAAAAAATATATATATATATATATATAAAACACTAATGTTCTATATATTATATTTGCTGTCAATTTTTTTCTACTCAAACATATGTAAAGTAAAAGCCCATCGGTTATTACTGAAAACATCAAGAAATGTAACACATGATCGACTCGAGTTTTACAAGTGTAGGGAAGGAGCAGGACTGTAAAATTGGACGGTCTTATTTTGAGAGCAGCAGCATAATGGTTTTATTTTCACAGGGTTGTTTCTTTTTTAAGTAAGAAATCTGGTTGTTTTATAGTAGAATAAGTGGGTGTTTAAGTGATCATTTTCGTCAAAATTTTGATTTAATTGGTGATCAGTGATTTTAAAATTCACTAAGTTTTAAATGTTTTAAGAAATAATTTTTATATGTTAATATTGTTTTTTTTTTAAATAATTTTAAGGAAGCTTGATTTGATTTTGATCGATTAATTTTTACATTTTCTTTATTAAAATAATTTATTTATTTATTTTCTTTATTAAAATAATTTATTTATTTATTAGATAGTTTCTTGTTATGAGAAACAAAATGTTTTTGTGAAATATTGACTTATAATTTGAAATTATGTTTCACACAAATGGTAATTTGAATGAATATTTTTGTTCCATAATTTTTTTTGCCTTTTTGATTGAATTTTAAAGAATTCTAATGATTGTTTTGAAAATAGCTTCATGTTTCATGTTTTGCCCTACATTTGCTTTAGAAATTATGCTATTTATACACTGCTTTTTATACAAGGTGTATAAATAGGAATATGATCTATATGACTTGTGGCTGGAAAACATGCCATATTTTTTTTTTTTGGTGATAGTACTTCACAACAATGAAATTTAAAAGATTTGTAAGTATGATAAAAATAATTTTCTTTGAGAAAAAATTCAAGGTCGACACAAAATATCTATTACTTATTTAATTTTTGGGTTGATAAATTAATTGTTGCATATTATATTTGAATCACAATAAATAATTAGTAATAGATTTTGATTCTCCTCGATGAAGAGAGAGAAGATGCTTATATGTCACCTTGGTCCTATGTTGTGAATGTAGTGTGCTAAAAAGTTTTTTTTCCAATTTAAGACATGTATGACAAGAAACACTAAGAATATGGTGAAACAATTATAAGGCTTGAACCATTAGGATTTTAGATAATGTTTTAAGCAATATTCTATCATTAGTTTTATATTCCTAATACCACTCATGAAATATTTAGGACGTAGGTAAGGATCTCCAACCCCATCGAATAGTGAAAATGTAGGCATCATGAAATCAAAGGGTAATGAAAAATTGAGGATTTTAATTGTTATTAGATTAGCATAAGTAACATTATTTTAACACATTCATTGCATCCATTAAAGTTAATATCTCTTGGGAAGCCATGCTTGAATTCTTAAGGGGCTCATTTAATTCTTGAAATGGACCATTGAATGTATGTTATTATTTATGGGTGCAGAAGAGGAGGTTAAAGCATCCAACAAAAATTAATTATTTTTCATTATTTTGAACCATAATGATAATCAATAAATGCACACACAAAGGTATGGGGTTAACAGGATGTGAATAAAGCCTAGAATCATAATTTAAAGAATAACCAATCCCTAAAGAGAAGAAAGGGTTTCTAAAAAATGAAGGTTTAATGTAAAAAAGAGTTGAGATTTACTATTTGTGTTTACCCTGATTATAGTTGAAAAAAAATTAAGTAATGAACTATCTTTAATTAAATAGATATTAATATACATGATTGAAAATACAAATAAAGGATGAAGGAATCATAGTGGCATTTACAATCATCTAATAAACTCCTAAGTTATAGTTTTAGTAGTCTATATATTCGTAATATATTGTTTTTAATAATTCAAAATCCATAAACATTCAGCCATCATCCATCGCCTTTGTTTCCATAATACATACCAAGATCCTAGTGAAATCTATTTTTTTGGTATCAAAGCCATAAAGCCATAGCATTGAGTCCAAGATTTATCAGGATCTAAAGTTTTGTTTATTTTGTAAGTTTATAACTTGTGTGTTGCCATGTTGTTTTATTCCTATCTAAAGAACATCACAACCATTTTTTTGATATTTTGATAAGGTGTTACTTTGCTCGTAGGTTTTTGGATACCCAGACACTCTCGTAGTCCCAACAAGTTACTACTTAAGAATGGTTGAATTCTCTCGTACTACTAATAGACAAGGATTCCAAATACTCAATGAAGTAAACACTGAAGTATATTTTAATCTACATTCTCAAAACCTTGACAAAGAGGTTTTCAAAGTTGGAGAAATTTGTACTACAATTCCTACTATCAACATTACTAAATATCATATACCACATACTCTAATGAATTTTAAACCTGCTGATATAAAACCCTCAAGTGTGTATAAAAGTTCTTTATTAGAGTCTAAAAGTAAAAATATATTAGGAAAAGGATTTGTATAAAATAACTTATAAGTCTTTTGTAAATCCTCATGTGGAGTCATTTGAGATAGCATTAGAACATAAGCCAAAGAAAAACTATTAGACAAATTTGAACCCGATCCTTCCTAGTTCATAAATTGAGTATATTAGGAGTCATATAGATGTTTAGTTTATCCACTTTGGATTGATTAAATTCTATATTAAACCATTATTTCTGAAAAAAATTAAGCCATTTTATTATCTTGTTATTTGTGATCTCACTAGTCAAATTTATCTCATGCCTATCAATTGTCCAGTATTTCCCAATTAAATGATTGACATGTTTGCTATGAATTATATCCAAACTTAGAAGTTAGTTTTCATGATAAAGGTTGTACAAAATTCAAAGCTGGTAGTATTAATTGTTGGGATTTTTTTCTTTTGTATATGTATTAGACATGTTTGGTACTTTCCAATATGTAATGCCAAAGGATAAACATTAGGCTAATCATGTTCATCATGTTAAGAACAATAAGGTTCATATATTTCCTAAAAGCCTCTTTCATAAGATTTATTCTAAACATAGAGAATCTCCTAGACATAGATTTTTTAGTTCATCAAGTTGTATTAATAGAAAAGGAAATCTATTTTTATAATTAGAAGATGAATAGATTAACCAAGGAGAAAAAAATTTCCTCTTTTTTCTATACTTGCATTAATTAGAGATGAAATTCTTGAGTTTTAACAGGAAGATGATCTAACCTTATATAGAGATGGTAGATGTCCTCCATTAAAAGGATATTATAAATTTGAAGAATAAAAGTGTTTTACCTTTCTTATGCATTCCATCCTACAAATCCCAGGGAAAAGAATCCATCTAAGGAATATAAGCAAAGGAATTATGTTACAATATTTAATTCTAATTTCCAAGGTGATTATGATGATTTGTGAAGAGATGTCTAATAGATCTATACATCCATGGGTACTATGCATTTTGTTAGTGACTATATAAATTTTATTAAAAATTCTATTAAAATAGGGTATGAACATGTTGATAAATGTTTAAATATTTTTCATTCATCCACTAATAAAACTAATAGTATTTAGAGTTCTATAATTACTATAGCTAGATTTGTACATAATATTGATGAGAAGTTTGATTAGCTTGTTCAATGTACCTCATGAATTGATCAAGTAGAGAAAATAAATAAAGATGAACCATTTGATTTACCTTCATCATCTAGTCATGGTCTTCAAAAACTAGATTTTATCCTTGTAACTCTTCAAACAAGAACTCCTACTCTACTTGGTGAAGTTCGTAATTATGTTGATGAACACATGTTAAAGAAAATGATAGGACTATTATTAGACTCTTCCATTTGGAATTATAAATGACTTTATGAGGATGACACTTATCTACACATCTCCTATGCTCTCTCTCTCTCTCTCTCTCTCTCTCTCTC
>JARHVA010010098.1:0-25000 GCA_037957365.1 Torreya grandis
TGACATTTTACTCATCAATATTTAAAATTTGATTGTTTCCTTTTGAATATTCCACCTTGATCTCATACCATTGCATAATCTTTATAAAAATCAATGTGGACCATTGATTTTAATCTGAGAACTTGAACAATATTGATTTCTAGCTATGATCCCCATGGTTATGACATTTTTCATTTCTGCATTCCCTCTGAGCTTTGTTGAAATGTCAACATTGATCTTGCACCATTGATATTATTTGTATAGATGAATCATGCTCTATTGATCTTGATCTATTTAATTATGCCTTTTGTTCCATGGACTATTGATTAGACTGTGTATACCCATCCATGTACCATAGATATTTAAAAGATGCTCAAGCTTTAATTTATGCCTCATGAATATGCCACATGTCATCTCTATATTCATTCTTAGGGTTTTTAACTTTTCAACATTCATCATGCACTATCATATCTCTATTGGCCAAATCAATGCACTCCATTGGGTCTTGATCTACAAGGTCAAATTCCATTAGTTATTAAGTTTTCTCTAGTTGTGAGTGTGATACTTATCACCCTCTTTCTTTTCTTGGGGATCCATTGAATTATTGACTCAATATGTGACATTAGATCAACATTGCCTAAGTAAATGTGTATTATTGATCTTTGGATGATGATCAAACTTTAGCTTAGTGTAAGGTATTTACCTTTAATCTCACACCATTATATCTTGATCACCTTAGAAAACATAAAACATTGATCCTATGGATGAAAATGATATTTAAGTCAGGCTTGATAAAATAAATAACTTAAGATAAAAATTTTGGACTATGATTTTATTTCATGTTAATAAACACAAGTAAGATCTTAGGATAAACTTTTTAAGATAAGTTTTAAACATGATAAAGGGGACCTTGAACATAATAAAATACATGGAATAAAGTATTAGGACAAGTTTTTTAGCTAAATTTTAAGACATAACAAAAGGACCTAGCCATTAGTTAGACCATGTGGAAATAAAAGGGACCAAGGGGGCTCGAGACATAAATAGACTAGATATAAAAAATTTAGACTAAGGTTTGGTCCTAAACCTCAGTATAAAAATTGAACTAAGTTCATGGCATGATAATTCATTCTCACATAAATTTTTTCCACCAAATTTGAATTTGATTTGAAGGGACCTAAGCTAGGGTAATTTTAACAAGGGTTTCAAGATGATTTCAATTTGATTTTCAATAGACCAAAGGCTAGTAAAAGGCCAAATTGATATTAAAATCATGAAATCTAGGCATTGACTAGTCCAGATAGACTCTATTGGAGTTGCAACCTAAAACATAAATATCCAATGTTAGCACTTTAGGCAATATTAAATAAATATTATGAATAAATATGCAAACCAAATCAGGTGTGATGATCTTCAAATGAAAACAATATGCAAACATGCTAGTGGTACTCTAATCAAGTGAATTTTCAATTTTAAGGTACAAATTTACAAAAATTAAGATAAGTGTCCCCATTTTTTATAAATAGGGGTATGTTGACTTCAATATTTGCATCTTATTTTAGTGCATATTATATATAAGACATTAGCATTGAGATAATATAGTAGCATCAATGAAAATATCCCAGCTTGATGCAAGTGTCTAAAGAGCTAGAGGCACCAGATATAGAATTTGATGATTGATATAGAATATAATTCTTTCCTGCTTTCTAGTTATACTAGATCCAACACTTTATTATCATTTAATATGTAAATACTTTTTCCTATGTCATGTATATATGTAACATACTTTTACTTTCCATTAATATCTTATCTCAGTTTAATATAGTATATGGTATATTTGAGTTTACCACATTAATTGGCCTATTTTAGATTTTATATTCACCCTTGTGCCATAAAATTTGCATATCATTAACCCTATCCACTAAATAAGATCCTTATCTAGATTAAGGCTAAAAATTTTATGAAATTGATATTTGAACATCATTATTGCATTGACATTCTCTTGTAGATACTTATCTTCTCCCTTTTTGTAATCATTGTGGTCATTTTATCTTTTATCATGGATGACATTTATTACTATGATGATTATGACTATGAAACCCTTCAATAAACTCTCCAATCAGGGATTAAAATCCATTAATATTGCATTCTTCTAAGTGCTAAAGAAAATAATATAAAATACTTGAATAGTGGTATCTAATATCCCTCTAATAAGGTCCATGTTTCCATCCTTTCAAGACATGGTGTGATCCATCCCAAGGAGGATCCAAATCATATTTCCTTGACTTCTATACCAAAATTGATCCTTCATGGAGATACGGTACTTACATTTGATCATGATAATTTCTATCAACTCTATAAGGAAATCATGGAGCATTTGAAAAACATTAATAAAGGGGATGTTACTTCAGGTTCATTGATTAAAACCCCTCCTATTCCTACATTTCTATATAATATTCACCTTATTAAGGTTGATAATCCTTCTTGTCCTTCATTTGATATTGAAAACTATCAAAAGGTTAACCAAGAAATCATGGCATACTTACAAAGTTATATTAAGCCATCAATAAAAAGGAAGCATCCTACACCTACAAAACATTACAAACATAAGATTATATACCTTTAAAATATTACAATGGTGAATGCATCACATTCTTTAGATACTTCAAAATCCTCAAGTAAAATATTGTATAATTTTGGCCTTTGATATTTACTTAAATATGGGTATCAAGGATGAGGATTGGGAAAACATGAACAAGGTACAACCCATCATATATCTCTCAAGTCGATTCTAAATTGACAAGTTTTAGGGTATTTAAATAAAATCATAGATAACCAATAGCCTATCAGAAAATTAATTATTTAGGTATATAGATGCAAATAAAAATTAGGAATCATCACAAAGGGAACTAATGTTACAAAAATTCCAATAAAATCAAACTGTCAACCTCCTTTTGGTGATCCATCTTCATGGCATGATAAAATTGGATACAAAATTAGATAAAGGGAAAGGTACAATAACTAAAATTAATGAGCATAAATAAGTTCATCCTTATATACCTTCATCTTCATTGAACACATTGGATCAATTGTATATGAACTGAGTTACATTAAGTCATATCCATTATGCGAAGTCTTCTCAAAAGGATTCAAGATAAATTTTACAAACCATAACATAATCGAATAACACTAATACTATTTTGTCCATGTTATTTTAGTATAACATGATTTATTTACCTTCTAATTAGAACAATTAGGTATTTGCCTTCTTTTTCAAGAAGGATTTCTATATTGTAATTACCATCAGACCATATGTCACAATGCAAATAATTATAAGGCTTTGAAAGCCAAAATTCAAGAATACAAGAGTATGGGAAAAATAAACTTTATATCCCCACAACAAATCAAGTCCAATATTTCATATCTTCCTAGATAAGACCAACCTTCAAACACACATACAGGTAGACATATAATTATTTATACAAATATTGATGGGCTATGTTGTACCCATATTCCAATTAACATAGAATGGGACTCATTTTATAGTAGGATATTTTTTGAATAAATGGGATGTCATACAAATGAAATAAATAAATATCCATTAAATCAAGACATCCTTGGATATATACTTTTAACTATAACATTTAAACCAAAGATTTTATATTATATGATATTTGTAACAAATCTAAAGCTAAATTTCACCTTGTATTTGGTTTGATCTTGGTTGGTCAATATGGAAGAAAATATTTATATGAAAAATAGGTGTATTAAATTTTATTTTTACGATATAAAAATAAGTGTTACACTACATGGGTACAGTGATACATTTATGATAACAACAAATGTAATATGTTTAGAAAAATTCATCGTAACATGTGCCATGATAAGTCATAAAACATTATGTCATATGAATAACAAATCAAATTACCAGATAGTAAATTGCATTCATTTTGGTAAAATGGTTAGTTCTTTACATTAAAATTAAGTAAATGGATATATTTTATATTTTCCAACATTTCTTTCAAAAATACCCAAAAAAAAAACATTCAAAGATCCAAAAACACTTTCAGTACCTGCATGTTCTATTAGCTCCTTAGCATATATGTGTTAATTCCATATTGAGTAATAACATAATTTCATCCTACATACACATACATAGCTAGAAAAACATACATGATACACTTTTGGGTGTTGAGCCTTCCCTCTACTCACATCATCAAGATGTTGGGGGCATCCATCTTCTACAATCTTGATATACATAGGTTATATCATTTAATGATCAATCTATACTATCATGTTTGATATTACATATGTACTTAGACATACATGATTATTCATTACACCAGGTACTTGATATGTTATTTAATTAACATTTTTTGCCAATACATTTGATCCATGAGCCACTATGACATGTTTATTTTGGTTGATTATGCTTTTCTTTTACACACTTCCTTGAATATTTTACCTTATTATTTTTATTTTTTTAGCATATGAATATGATCCATTATATGTGGCCCTTGTGCATATGATTGTTTTAGGTATTGTATGATCTTTAACATATATTTAACTCATGCAAACCACAATATAGCCAAACACACAATCATTTCAATCAGAGAATATATTAAACACACAATATGTTACTTCTCACACTTTGATTATTACACACTCTTATAAATACCCATAGGTATATAGCCATATATATAGGCAATAGATGACATATATTAGGGATTCAACATCCCATTATTCTATCCTAGAATCATGTGGTTGTTGAACTTGTAATAATAATAATATACTATAACTTCTAGTAATAATATATTATACTAACCAAATATACATTATTGTTTTATAAAAATAACATTACTAATGATATTACCATATTTAATCATATGGTAACTTAAAAATAGTAAGTATTATTTACCATACCATAAATAACAAACTACTACTTTACCTAATGTAATTACTAATCCCAAACATTCTCCCCCTTATTTTTTACATGTTAAAACATATCCCATTCTTCAATTTTCATTTGCCACCTCTGTATGCTCATGATTTTATCTTCAACTATGAAAAATTGAGCTTGCACAAAACTCTAACATATTGTATTCTTAGAAGTGGATTTCATGGATGGATACAACCACCACCCAGGCATGAACAAAGACCTAGGCTTATGTTCATCCTCCACACTTGTCCTCTGATGGTTTTAGCCAACTTCAACCCAAAACCTTACCTAATTGGTTTTTTATGTGTACCAATAACCTTTCACAAATGGTTTTGAAAGTTCACCACAAACCTTACACAAATGGTTTTTCACAAGTTTACCAATAAAATTTACATCATTATTGCTATAATACATTTTGATCAACATTATATAATGCTCATAAAAAAGGGGTTACATGAGGAATACTCATAACTAAACATGAATTTACTACACCTATTCCTATTTTGCATAGCACACAACTAAAAAAGAGTCATAATAATAAATGTTACACCCCATCATAGATGATTGATGAGAGGTCACTAAAATGCCTCTTTATTTCATTGCCTATGACCTCCTTCATAATAAGCTTCTTACTCAACCAATGAATATTTTAAGTATAATTGTTTTCACATTGAGTATACTTACCCACTCAATGTGAAACAATATATAGGACATTGAGATCACCCAAAAATGCATCCTTTTATAATTTTAACTTTTGACATTGATGACTCAAATATTGGATCAACAACTTTTAACTCACAATTCATTCTTGATTTTGATAATAGACCCAAATAAATGACTATGATAATGATGACTTTTGACTTAAATACTTTGTCATTATTGATAATTTAAAAGTAATAAAGGAAAATTAATTTTTAAATATTCTAATCAACAATTTGACACTAGTTTTTAGGCACTATAAAATAAATTATAACAATAATGAATAATCTATTATTAAAAAAACCACCAAATTTATAAAACTAAATGAGGATAAATAAAACTATTAAAATGACTTTAAATTATGGACTTTGGACACATGACTCAATTAAGAATAAACTAAATTTGACTCTAAATTATAATCAAAGGTTGAGAACTCATGAAAATTTGATCTCTTAAACTATTTTGCCATCAAAGTATAATTTAAATATCTTACATGACCCAAATGATGGTGGATTACTTTTTCAAACTTATAATGAAAATAGAACTCCAATAACTTCTCAAGTTATATTTCACCAAATCTGACATAGTAGATGAATCTTGATGGGTGTGGAAGAGACATTGTAACTTTACAATGTGTTAAGTATACAAGGATGCATAAAAAAAATATGGAATTAAATAATTATCTCCAATAAAAAATGTAGATATGCACTTGTTAAACTACTCATATGATTCTATAAAATAGATCATGGGATGAATAGGTTGTTTGATTTGTCAAGAGAATATAAGTGAATGTGTTGTAAAATGATTTATTAAGAATGTATTTTTCAATAGGCTACTTCACTACGATGAAAATATGGATTTTTATAGTCTAATCTTGATGATTCCAATTCAAAAATACACAATCTAAAAACAATAACATCTCTACAAGATAAGAGGTGTCTGCGAGGAGAATGGGGTATAAGTGTTGAGGTGAATTGATGTAAAGGAAACTAATTTCATGATGCATGAGATGATGTGATCTAAGACTGAGTAAACATGGCATTAAAAACTATGGGAGGATGTTGAAAACTATTTAAACAATATAGGTCAATATAGGCAATAAGTCTAAGATATGTAATGCACCAATATCACAATGCAATGCAAAATTAGTTTTGAAAATTGATCTCACCAAAACCTTTTAAAGTTTGATACATAATATATTAATAAAGGAATAATTTTGAATCCTATATTTTGACATGCAAATTAAGACTATAGTGAAGAGATTAACTACACAAATGAAAACTATATATAGGAATTGATACAATAGTGAAATAGAACCAAACAAGTAGATTGTTCTCAAATAAACATATGAATTCCTCTACTAGCTCTCTTAACTAGATCCCCCTTTATCTGATACAATTTTTAGGTATTGTATGATCTTTAAACATATTTAAATTTTGCTTGCATAATAGATCTAAACTCACAATAATTTCAATCATAGAATATATCAAACACATAATATATTATTTCTCACACTTTGAATATTACACAGTCTTATAGATACCTATAGGTATAGAGCCAAATATATAGGCAAGATATAACCTATAATTATGGAGTCAACATCCCATGATTATATCCTATAATCATGCAATTGTTGAACCCATAATAAAATTAATATATTATAACTTCTATTTTTAATATATTATACTAACTAAATGTACATTATTATTTTATAACAGTAATGTTATTAACTATATTACCATATTTACCCATAAGGTAAGTCATAAACATTAAGTATTATTTACCATACTATAAATAATAAACTACTAATTTCTTTAAATACTAATCCCCAACATGATTTACTTCTTGGATATTTGAATCTATCATTGCATTCTTAGACATTTTAATATGTCATTACTTTATTTTTTAGATATTTGACTAATTCATGCCTATTTTATTTCATGGCATTTGAACAGTCCCCTTGTTTATGGTCTCCTTAGACCATCACCTTTTGACTTACTTTTGATTGCTCTTGTGTGTGTCTGTGTTTTAATATTGATCTTGTACTTTTACTATCTAGATTTTCCCATGATCTTATCATGCATCATAGGCCTACATGTGATCACATTGGTTCTAAGCACTTCAATGTTACATATACCTAGATATATTTCCTTATATATGCTACATGGTTACATTTTTAGATTTACAATTGTTTAACCCTTTTGAGGTAAGCTAACTACCAGGAAATATTTTTCCATCACCTCAAAGGGGATGAGGTGTATTAATGGGGCCATGTCATGGTGACATGGATTCCACATTTTTCATAATTTTTATATTATATTGGGGGCATGATTGGGAAGCATGTTATCCACAATCACATAGTATATGGTACTTACACCAGTTTGTAGATTTAGTGGGGGCCATGTCATGATGACATGGTTTCCACATATACATAGTTTTAGATTTAGTGGGGGCATGCTTTGGAAGCATGTTCTCCACATTCATTTAGTATGGTACTTATAATCCATAGGTTCAATGGGGTCCTTCTTTAGAATCATTTTATCTATACCTACTCAGTTTTTAGCATCTCCAATTTATAGTGGAGCCATGTTTTAGAAACATGTCCTCCACATTATTACTTATATCAGTTTTATAATTCTCCATACATAGTAGGTACATCTTTTGGAATCATTTACTCCACACTTACATAATTTTATGTATTGGTCAAAGCACATAGTTATATTATTCTTGATACACTTTTATGGAAAAAAATTATACATGGTACCACTATTACACACACTTTTAGAATGAGACAAATTTATGGTGCATATGTTATGTATCATGTGCCTAATATTGTAAAATCCAAATCAAATTTAGATTCTAAGACTATTGCACAAACTTTT
Organism: Torreya grandis; assembly: GCA_037957365.1. NCBI lineage: Eukaryota > Viridiplantae > Streptophyta > Pinopsida > Cupressales > Taxaceae > Torreya > Torreya grandis. The sequence goes on from JARHVA010010098.1 coordinate 8,500, forward strand.
ATAGAATTTAACAAACCAATATACTAAATTTGTTGGTTCACATTTTGGTATGTTTGGGTTGATTAAATAACTAAATATTTCCAAGTTTTTAGTTTGGACTTGATCACCAAAACCCATCAAGTTACAAGTATCATTGGGTTTCATAGTTGAGCTAATCTCAACATTTATGTGGCAACTCACTTTTGATCCATAGTTAGAGGCATGTTCCTTCAAATCTCTCTCTCTCTCTCTCTCTCTCTCTCTATATATATATATATATATATATATATATATATATATATATATATATATATATCTCCTTAGATATATACACTTTAAAATAGTTATCTATATTTATCTTAATATGAGTTTTAGAGCCTTACAATGATACATTTTTTGAAGAAAAACTTTGATAATAAAAAAAGTGGTTACATCAACACACAAGTGTACTCATAAACCTTATTATTTGAATTTAAATATATTTCATGTAATTTTGACCTAGATTATATGTAATTATTATACACTAGAACATGCTCCTTATTATAGGTCAATTACTAACAAATAAATCAAACCCAAATCTAACAAAGCACTCAGATTCAACTTAAGCAAAGATAAGGTGTGTATACACTCCCAGGTACTTGTTCCTTTCCTTTAAACTAGTAATTTCATTACTAGATTAAATGGGGGGGATGTAGATGATATTTTTGTGATTATGTATCACCTCAATATTTTACACTTTTAAAACTTAGACCTTGGTTCTTCCTCTTAGTTCTACACATTCTTTACTTTCACAAGCTTCACATCTACTTTATCTTGTGCCCCCTCATCTATCTCTTAGTCTAAACAACCTTATATTTATGAGACACACATCCAATTTTTTTCCAAAATTATTAAAATGTACTTATCTTATACTTATACAAATTCTTATTCAATGCCTTCTCTCATTTTCCATAGACACTAATGTTTGGGTCAGATAATAGCATCAATGTTACTATCTTGGCTCGACACAAGTGTTCAGTTCCCTAAATTCATTTAATTTTAAAATGAAAAATATTACAATGGTCAACCTAAGTTATGTAATGTGATTTATTTCTCAATATTATTGGTATAAATATAATATCAAGCCTTATTTATTCACTACCTATAAAACCTAGTAATCAGACTAAAAGAGCACTCAAGAATAACTCAAGAAGCACTCAAGTTACCAAAATATTTCCTATTCTACCCGATTCTAATATCAATCAAAGGAAAATCCTAGATTAAGGTTTGAATTACTAAAAGAGTAGTCATAATGTCATATTTTCCAATTTACAATCTAGGTCACTATTGTACTTGCTTTACACCTTGCATGATTCACACATAAGCTAACACGTAGGGAAGAACTACATGAGTATGAGTCCCTCTTCTAGAGTATTAGATATGTAGGTAACACCCTTTGATATCAAGGTCATTATGGGTTAGCTTGACACCATGTGACCACTAACCTATTTTTACACAAGGTCACATTGGAGATTCAAAGATATAGTTTTATCATTTCACCAAGAGCGATAGTCTATGACCTAGATATGAATTTACTAGAGTAAAGGCAAAGCCAAACCTAAAAGCATTTATGTGGTCACATCCTATTTCAATGAATATTATGTATAAGACACTAGTGTCAATATAAAATAATAGTGTTGTGTAACTATCCCAAGTTGACACAAGTGTCTAGAGAGCCAGAGGCACTAAATCTAAAACCTGATGATTGATCTAGAATATGATTCTTTCTTTTTTCCTATCTATACCATATCCAATACTATATTAACATCAATAATAGATAATTACTTTTTACTATGTCATTTATATATCTAACATATATGTACTTTTTATTAATAAATTATCTCATTTTAAATAAATTTAGTACATGGTATATCTAATTTTAGCACATTAATTAGCCTACTATAGATTTGATGTTTAACATTGTGCCCTATCATTTTTATATCCTTAACCTTAACCACCAAATATGATCCTTATCCAAATTAGTGAAAATAAATCTTTAGTTAAATGTTTGCATTCATTCCCTTTGTTTTTATCCCAACACTTGTAATTTATCTATCATTTTGCACTTCATCTTTTTCCTTTTCTTTGAATGAGATTTATTACCCATGACTAGACAAACTTGGTAGGTTTTGAGGGTGGGGACCAAAAAAACAACTTGATTCCTTTTGTGTTCAACTATGTATGGCATAAAATGATGTAAATGATATTACTGGGAACATATATCTTAAAAGAGTAAAAAAATAAATATTGGAGAAAGGATTTTATTTACTATGAAAGGAACACATACACATTATATTTATGTAATAGTATATAGTATTAATATGTTATTATAATATGTGTGTGTATATGTATATATGTATGTATGTTTATATAGACACACACAGACACACATATGTGTGTATGTGTGTGTGTGTATATATATATATATATATATATATATATATATATATATATACATACATACAAATATACACACACACACACATGTGTGTGTGTGTGCGCGCGCGCACGTGTGCGCATGCGCATGCGTGCATGTGTGTGTGTGTGTATGTATTTATGTATAGGTATAGGTAAAAAAATGGGTTTTAAAGGATACCATAACCTAAAATAAATAAACTAAAACAAAATAGGAACACAAAATAGGACCAAATTATAAATATATTCCTACCAAGAAGCCTACAAAAACCCTAACATATCTAACCTAAAACTAACAAAGGACCTTGTAAAAACCATCAAAATAAACATCATAAGATAAAAATAGACTAGCTAAACCAACCCTAAAATCATTCATGGCATTCCTTATGTCTTTGTCAACTTTGGGGTGCCTACAACATCAACATTCTTGCTTACCTCCTTATTTTTCATGTTGTGTCTAGTTATTTTACTTGGGCCCTCTATAATAACATCCTTTGGTGAATTATTAGTAGCCTCTTTAGACTTAGCCACTTTTTAATTATTTGTATTATAAATCACCTCCTTGCACTTCTCATATATTATTCTCACTATTTTTACATCTCATATTCCTCTTTGAGTTTAACTTCAAGCTCAAGGTTTAGCATGATGACCAAGTTTTTCCAAACTTCACCACCCCTACTACCAACATCATCCCTAGTTAGGATAACCTCTCTAATAGATTTAATTTCCTTTCTAATCTCACTAATATCCTACCCAAGACAATTTAATCTCACCTCCATCACCTTCAACTTGTCCTTTGAATTATTTCTATACCACTCTTATGCAACCAATTTCTCTCCTTGCTTAACCTCCTTTCCATAAATTTTCTATATTATATAATGTAATATAATATTAATAATATTGTACCTTTTATTTCTTTATAAATAATTCAATTATTCATAAAATAAAAGTTGATTATCCATAAATTTCAATATATACAATCTATTTGAGCTCAATCTATCCCAAACCACATCACTTATTGCACCAATTATCTAATTAGTTGTATCTATGATAAAAATAAGGATAATTTATCCCAGGATAAATTATTATAGTCACAGTTAGATTGAAGGAACTCAAATTGCACAAAATTTCCTCCATGATTGAGGTAATCAACTACTTTATTTCATTAAATGATGAAATTGGGGTTGATTAATGCCCAAATCACATCCTATATAATTGAAATCATGTTCACACATGGTTCAATTATCCCCAAATTACATCTTATACTTTCAATTACATTCAATGGGTTTAGATTGGACCTAATTTCATCTATGATTGAATTTATGATAAAATTAGGGTTGAGTAAGCCATATATTACATCCCATATAATTTATTATGCCATAAATTAGGTTCATGGGGCTCAGGAAAATCATATCTTTATTTACACCAATTGACTAATTAGATCAATTCATGATGGAATTAGAGATAATTTAACCCTAAATCATGTCTTAATCTTGTATTTAGGTTAAAAGGGTTAAAATTAGCCTCAATTGTCTCCCTTATTAAATGAATCAATTATTTGGCTCATTATATAATGATATTTGGATCACTTTAACTCCAAATCACATGATATACAATTGAAACAAGGTTCACATGGCACAATCTTTCCATAATCATGTCATTGATTGTACCAATTGTCTAATTGGCTTAATCTATGATGAAATTAGATCCAATTTAGCTTTGAATCACATTTAATAGTCATAAGTAGGTTATAAGGGCTCATATTGACCCTAATTTCCTCCATGATTAAACCAATGGACTATTTCATTCATTATGTGATGCCATTGGAGTTGACTAAAGCCAATGTCATATCATATACATTAAAATTTTCTTTTGTCATTGAACCAAATGATTCTTTGATTCATTATCTAATGAAATAGGGGTCAATTGATAATTGAATCACATACTATAGTTGTAGTTAGGTTGAATTGTCTCAAATTGGCCTTGATTGCCTTCATGAATAAACCAATGGACTATTAGTTTATTTTTTATGACATTGGTGTTGAACGAGCCCTAAATTACATCATATAGAAAAACTTAAGATCACAAGGCTCAATTTCATCCAAATTGAATTATTGATAGTATAAATTAATTAATTCTCTTAATATTTGAAAACATCTAAGATACTTTAGTTTTAAATCACATCCTATACTCACAATTAGTTTGAATGGGTTTAGATTGGCCCTAATTACCTTTGTGGTTACATTTGTGATAAAATTTGGGTCGATTAAGCCATATATCACATCTTATATAATTAATTCAATCATAAATGAGGGTCATTAGGATTAATTTAGCGTCAATCACATATCTAAATACACCAATTGACTAATTAGATTATTTAACGACATAATTGTAGACTAGGAATTTGATGATAAAGGGGAGATTATTATTGTGTTAGTGGATAAATCAAATCAAAAGCACACTAAACTAACACCTTCATGCCTAGTTACTAGGGTGAGATTAATAACAAAAAAAAATGAAAATCACAACTAAAAACTAAGGAAAAATAAGAATCCTTCACCTTCCTTGGTTGCTCCGAATGATTTTTTATAGTGGCTTGCTTGGTTTATGCTCATGAAGTTTGCATCAATAGAAGCTTGACTACCTCCATCTCTCCTTGGCACCTTGTTTAACTTTGGATTCAATATTTTGGCATCATAAATTTGGTATGTGAGAGATTTTTCAAATCAATTTGTCATGGTAACTTTGCACAATTTAAGATTAAAATTCATATGGCAAGGCCTCCTATTTATAGATTTTTGCAAATGGCTAAAATCAACTTGAACTATCCATCTCAAGATTGAGATGTGTAGCTAAGGATTAATATAATTATGTAATTAAAAATACATAAATAGGTGCATAAATATTTGGGATAGAGGGGAATTTAAGAGGTATAGGAGGCATTGATGAGGCATGGGAGGGGTTCACCTTGATAGTTTATGCATTTATGGCCTAGGGATGTCTTCCCAAGAAATGATGTCACCTAATGATGTAGATATTCAATATTCATTTCCAAAAATAAGTACTCAACAAGTTTCCATGGAATTTTTAATTAGGCTCTAATTTAGTTTAATTATGTCTTAAGCATGATTAATTACTTTATGCACAAATTACTTAAATTGATCAAAATGCCTTGTTATTGGTCTAAAATTTGACTGGATTAGAATTAGAAGTCAATGTTAGATGCATTGGATCTATTATCCCATTCATTATGTTACCAAAACTAAATAACAAAGGCACATGTCTCATACAATAAATTTGATATAAAAGAGCAATCTAGAGCACCCAAGTGCAAAATTGGCATTTTGACTTGAAATGATTTGATCAAAGTTAGTTGGCCCATAAAGTGCACTACCCCATTTAGGGATACCCTAGCCAAAATCAGCACTTGACTATATCTGGTTTAATGTTTTAAATGTGATTTAGTGTTTTTAAACCAAATTATGCATTTTGGTGAAAATTGGTCAAAACTGTGATTGGAGGTTATCGATAGCTAGTTTTAGGTCTCTATAGTTTTCTCTTGTTTGTGAAGATGTTGTAAATCATAGGTAAAGAAATATATTCTCAAAAAATGAGAAAAGGCATGTATGCCAAAAATAATATGACTATTGAATAAAAATCTCCAAATGGTGTTTGGGAAGCCTAAGGTGATTGCCCCTCAAGGGAGTGGCCATCAAATATGTGGATGGATGGTCGGTCCCTCAATATGAAGCAAGAAGAAAGGTATAATTAACCCAAATTTGAGATTAATCCAAATGATAAAATGCATGTATGAATTGATGTAAAAATGATATTGATTTTCCCAAAGGTGGTTATGATCAAGAATAAAAGTTGAAATAATGATTTGCCTATAGGTAGTTTTAATCATGAAGAGGACCTCGATTGGATAAATATGATTATGCCCCACTAGGGCTAATTAGCAAGCATAACTCAAAGATATAAACTGGAATATAGATTAAATATGAGTGGGCATAAAGTGATGAAAGAGATGAATATAAGAATAGGATTGACTAATAGAAATGATTTAGTTGTACGTACCAATGAGGAGATGTTCATCCTTATTAACAATAATACAAATAGAATGTTCAAAGGGTTAATCTAATAAGCATTCAAAAATAATTCACTAATGATAAAAACCATGATAACAATGTTGACATAGGAATATGGATGGACTTAAGAATAATTTGCATAAGGAATCACCTAATGAACACATATATACTGAGTCAAGGAAAAAGTGCTAAAAGAAAACAAATAGACAAGCAAATAAAAAAATAAATAGATAGAAAAATAAACAAATGAAAAAATTGAAATAAAAAAACAAATAGAAATCTTGAAAACAAAATAAAAAGAAAGCATCCTAACCATGACTATGCCCCAATAAGGTAGATCAAGGATAACTAACTAGACTTAGATAGGACAAATATTTTTGGTATTTTTAAATATTTGAATATTTTTTAAATTTTAAGGTATCTTAACTCAATCAAGAATGACAAGATACCTACTTGTAAAATGGTGAGAGTGTTTGGCTTAGGCTACTCACAAAACAATGAGAGCATATGGAAAGGGGGACTGAGGTGACCTCAACATGAATTTAACATGACCCACATAGTCCTAAAATGACCTCAAGTCATAGTAATTATATTCATATAAAAGGTGGGGAAAATCCAACTAGGTTCCAACAAGTTCTCAAATCTGGCAAATGACCAATCAAATGTAAACAACAATGGTAAGGTGATATGATGATGCATGGTAACAAGTGTTGCACCTAGTTTTCTCATAAGTATTTATAACTAGGATACAATAGAATATGTCAATGATATTAGTGAGACACTAATTTACCCATAGGTAGTTATAATTAGTAGCAATACTAGTGAGACACTAATTTTCCCATAGGTAGTGTTTAATTAGGCTCATATAAACAAACTTGATAGGATAGAAAAATGAAAGATATCTTGATAGATCAACTATCACACTACTTTCATAAACTATCATTGTAAACATGGATTTGCTAAGAGTTGAAACTTGATTAGAATCCTCTGACAAAAAGTGTAAGAAGAACCAAAGGAACCAAGATCAAAATAAGATTGGGTAGGATGACTAAAAATAGGCTTTGGTCTAGATAATAATGGTATGATAGGATGGTATGGTCTTGCTAAGGATAATAATGAGTTTGATATATTAGATAAAATGGTAAAAGGGTTGGTATAAAGTTGTATATAATTCTAAGAGGGTTGCCCCCATGTGATGGGGTGATTAGCTAGGATATGTGACAATGGCAAAAGGATATGTGACAATGGTAATGGCATGGAAATGAAATGGTATGGTACATGTTTGTGCTTTGGGTGTAATAAATGGCATAACATTATATTTTTCTTACTAAAGTGGAGATGCACATCTTAATTAGCAAATGATACAAATAAAATAATCAATCATGTTAATTTTTATCCCACACCTCATCTAAATAGTTGCTCTATCAAGAATGGTCTATATATTTGGTTGTTAAAAATAGTTTTGTGATCTTCATTGGTCATTAATTCTAATTCCTTCAAGTGTCGAGACAAGGTATCTTTGTAGCCTCCAAAAAGTAAAGTGTGACCATGGATGGTAATCAAGGATAAAATTTAGATGATAGGTTTGTTTGTGAAATAGAATGGTCAATGATAATGGAATGTGTAATGGTGGGGAAATAAATGAAGATCAGGACTTTCAATCACATGTAATTTTGTTGATGCTATATTTGACATAACTTTGGTTGTGGTAGGGCTGAAAAATTGTTCTCTCAATAGGACCACTAGTTTTTGTGTTGTTTGATCTTGAGAGTAGATACAGTTTGATTAAGCAGTAGATAAGAAACTATTTTTATTTTATCTTTGGTTTTGTCTTCATCAAGCAGTGAAGAACTTTTGTGCTCAGCTATTAGTGCCTTGATGAGGTTTTCACTAATGAAGTTGTATTGATTGTTCCATAATGCCTTTGAGAAGGTTTCACATATGAACATTCAATTTTGACCTTGATTGTCTTCTAGTGCTTCTAAAAAAGTTTCACTAAAAGATGTTGAATTTTAACTTTACATGTCCCCTAGTGCCTTTGAAAAGCTTTCACTAAGAAAATGTTATTTTACTACATATATTTGGTCTTGGCCTCCTTGATCTTCTTCAATTGTTATGTTTCCATGGATGCAGTTTAACAAAGTGTTGTTCTATCAATCCCAATCAACACTTATGAGAAATGGAATCCCAATAATATGGCTATTTGGGTTGATGGTAATGACCTATGGAATGGTAATGGAATGGGGAGAGGCTACATAATCCTCATATAATATACTAGGAGAGCTTATATTGATGTTAAATTAATCATCCCTAAAAAAATTTAGAAGGATCACAAATGTATTCAAATTGATCTGAGGCATGTGTAACCAATAATATAACAATCATGAACATATTTTGTATCTAAATCTGATTCCAACTTGAGGGACTCTGAATTTAATGTTGAGACTAATGTTTATTCTAATTCTAATACAAAATATAATGTTGGTTCAATAATAGAACCTAACTCTAATTATGATTATTCATCTAATGGGTTCTCTGTTACAATGATTTCTTTTTGAATGTTTGGTATTAGAAAAGTAATAGCTTATGATGGCATAATGGACTCCAAAAAAACTATTTTTTCAGAGTGGGACTCCTCTAAGATGGGAAAACTTTCAAGAGATGACTCCTTAGATACTAGCCTATCAATAGGAGGCTTTTGAAAAATAGGAATATGGTTTAGGTAATGATTTGCCTAAAGGAAATTATAATCATTAAGAAGTGATTCAACAAAGACTGGCTCATTAGTGTGAGACTCTTCGATAACTAGTATAGGATTAATAGGTGATTCATCATAGGATGACTTATTACAAGTGGTTGGTTTAACAAAAACATCTTGGATTAGTTGGTTCTTCTGGCCTTGCTTTCTAATGAGTTAGAAAATACCAGTTTTGAACATAGCTTGGTCTTCAAATAATTGGATTGATTAAGGTTTTGATGGGATTGGTACTAGACAAGGAATGTCCTATGGTTATTTAATGATAGGGCATTAGGGATCATTATTTCTCGCATGATCCAAAAGATAAAGTCTTGAAATGGTAATGATAGGGTGGTGTAGAGCATGATTCCTCATACAAGCCAAATGTAAAGGTCCTAGAATGATGAAGGGGAATTATGGAGATTTATTGCTTACAAAATCTAATTCATCTAAGTCCTCATAAACCATATCATCCTAATCTTGAGTTGGATCATATGCTAGTTTTTTACTATGTTCCATGTAGTAATTATCATAAAGAGGGTATGGATTCATATCCTAAATAACATTATCTGTAGTTGGGTCTTCAAAGTCCTCCTCATAAACCATATCATCCCAATTGGTAATTTTATTCGTATTTTTTGGTTTTTGACTATGTTCCCCATATGGATTATTGTAGGGGGAATATTAAAACTCCTTATAAAATTTGTCTCTATAGGGATTTCTAGTCAGATTTTGTGTGACTATTCTATCATAAGCTAGATTGTATGTGACTCCACCATAAGTGTAGCTAGACATATCTATATAAATTATAAAAGATCTAGAAGAAAAAGGCTTAGATTTATAAAAAACTCTAAAATACTATGTCCAAAGGACAAATGGTTCAAACTTGGTCGAAGGTGGAGCTGTATCTCCAAAATAACTTGAAAGTGGAGTTGTATCTCCAAAATGGTTTGTGATAAGACTTGGAATAAAATATTTTAACATCAAATTTCATATGCATAAAAGGTCAAGTGTCTGAATAAAAACTAGAATGTCAAAATTCTAGTTTAAAGTGTTCCAAACAAGGTCTAAACTAGGAAAGGGAAAAAAAATCACTAGGTCTTTTGTACAAAAGTGAAGTCAAAATCTAGGCTCAAATAAGATATGCTAGTACTTTTGGCCAATCGACATCAAAATATAGGATTGAAACAAAGGCATGATGTGATTTTATTTAATCTAACAAGTTTGGAAACAACTTTGACATAGATCCAACACATGAAATCAAACATAAACATGATCAGTTGGCATAAGGCATGAGGTAAAAGGTACCTAGAGAAAGGTTTTGTTCCCCCAAATAAAGACACAAATGATGATGTTGATAGGGTTTGAACAAACAAATGATCAAGATTCAAATTTGGGTAATCGATTAACCAATGTTATGCAACCCAAAAGAGAAAGATATATGTATCAGCACCATGAATTGAGGCCTAAACAAAAATCAATCAATGTTTGAATCCAAACTTAGTCAAGGTTAATATAAAACTCAATGTTGAAAACTAAGATTTGACCAAATAATATAGACAACATTAGACATCACGATGACACAAGATAAAGGTCCAAATGGTATACATGACATGGTTTGAAACAATTTTTTTTTTGGCACAATGGTAAACAAGTCTTGAAACAAATTGAGTAGCCTAATGACATAATCATGCTCAAATAATGTGGTCAATGTTATATTTCAAAATAATCAAAGTCAAAAATGGTTTAACATGATTTGGGTAGCATAAATCTACCTTTCTCAACTCAAAATGTTGTAGTGCATAGAATTAAAGTGTAAGTGTTTATCAAAAAATAACTTAAGTCTATCAAGTGGTGATAATGATCATGAGTCTTAAATGGCCTTCAACCCAAATTGGAAATTAAACCTAAGTTCCCTTAAGTTTAGTGAAAATGGTGAATCCACTTAACACATCAACCCTAAGAACTTATGAATTTGAAATTTCAAATTTATATTATAAATGAAGGACTTAAACAAACTTTGGGAAAGGTCTAGACTAAATTGGGTAGCATAACTATGCCAAAGTGGATTATATGACTCCAAGTTTTGATGAACTTTGAATAAGGCAAATTGATGATTCACGTTGGTAACATAATGCCTTTTTTTCAAAATAAAATGAGGACTATGTGTTTTGGTTTGTATTGTTTGTTCATACCAAGTTTTAACTCCAAACAAAACTTTAATCTAGGACAAAACCAACTAACTAATCACTCTTAGATCCTAATTTAATAAGGTTGCTTGGTATTGTTAAAATCCAAAAATATACATAATTTGAGAGGATTTTAAGTGTTCATCAAAAATTAAATATGCATTATATAGTAAGGTTTTTACACCCTCCCCCTTCTCTCAAATGATAGTACTATGACATGGACCTTGAGGCACACCTTGCACCAACAATACTTCCATGGCAAGTGGGGATTTGTCTAAGATCTACAAGTTTTTGAACATCTAGGGGGATCAATACACAATGACATTCACATCATATGATTTAAAATAAAATCATATAAATTGGGTGTCCACAGCACTTGGCTTGTTTTAAAAAGATCTAGTCTTTTTTACAACCACTACATCCTGTTGTTCACTTAGTGTAGTGTGATGCCCAAAGTACAGATATGTCATGTGTGCAACTCATAAAGAGTGGATGAATCTAATGTTAGGAGATGAAACCTTGGGTCAAATCTTCCATAAATAACTCATGAGAGGTAATTAAGTCACCCTCACAAGTCAATTTTGCATGGAATAAAAGACATGAAAAGAAAGACTTTAGGGTCATTTTTAAGGTCACCCAAACTTTGATGAGTTTTTTAAGAGTGCTTTAGATGACATTCTTTCTAATCCTTGGACTAGGATTTTTTCAATAAGAATGGTTCTTTTGATTCCAAGTGTTCCCTAAAGGGGAAAAATGGAAGATCATACATGCACAAACCTTCTCTTTGCCAAACAAGTTTTAATTAAACAACTATTGAAAACAAGAATTGACAAGAGTGTTCAATTTTAAAACCCAAATGAAAGATGCGGTGGTGTTCATTTGACCCCTTGGTCTTAAGTTGTAAATTTGAAAGGATAATTATAAAAAAAATATTTTAATCACCTAAATGTTCCATTAAGTACTAAAAAAAAGTTCTTAGTTCAATTTAAAATCATGTAAAAGATGGTTTAAAACATGTTTTAACAAATTTAAAGTCTATCAGTTACTTGTCTACCCTTAAGGCATCACCCCAAAAGAAAATGTGTTAGATTAGAAACATAAAAAGAGATTTTAAAAATTTTGTGAAAAAATTATAAAACTTCAAGCTAAACTAATGTCAGATTTTGAAAATTTAGGAGAAAACTTTTTTTTAAAGAAAAATCATCAAAAATAGAGTTCAAATGACCCCAAACCAAGCATTTTAAAATGGCCTATTAACTTTTGGGTATATGTTTTTATAATGACCACCAATGGCTATACCTAACTAGTGATGGTTTCAATTGATCGTTGATGATTAAAAATGATCATCAATAGTTTACTCAACCATCGGTAGTTCCTCTGACCATCAGTGGTTACCTGTGTAAACTTGTGAAGATAAAAATCTAGCCAAATGAAGCTATAAAATCACTTAGAAAGATTTTTAAGCATCCAAATTGAAATTTTAAAGTTACCTCATGCTCTCCTTCATACATGGTATGTGTTTAGTCCCATCGGGCATGCCATTATGTAGACTAGGAATTTGATGATAAAGGGGAGATTAGTATTGCGTTAGTGGATAAATCAAATCAAAAGCACACTAAACTAACACCTTCATGCCTAGTTACTAGGGTAAGATTAATAACAAAAACAAATTATAATCACAACTAAAAAGTAAGGAAAAACAAGAATCCTTCACCTTTCTTGGATGCTCTAAATGCTTTGTTGTAGTGGTTTGCTCAGTTTATGCTCATGAAGTCTACATCAATGGAAGATTGACTACCTCCATCTCTCATTGGCACCTTGGCTTCAATATTTTGGCATCATAACTTTGGCATGTGAGAGATTTTTGGAATCAATTTGGCATGGTAACTTTGCACAAGTTAAGCTTAAAGTTCATGTGGCAAGGCCTCCTATTTATAGATTTTTGTAAATGGATAGAATCAACCGGAACCATCTATTTTAAGATTGAGATATGTGGCTAAGGATTAATCCAATTATGTAATTAAAAATACATAAATAGTCTCATCAATATTTGGGATAGAGGGGAATTTAAGAGGCATGAGAGGCATTGATGAGGCATGGGATGGGTTAACCTTGATATTTATGCATTTATGGCCTAGGGATGTCTTCCCAAGAAATGATGTCACCTAATAATTCATATAGTTAATATTAATTAGGATCTAATTTAGTTTAATTTAGCATGATTAAGCACTTTGTACACAAATTATTCAAATTGATCAAAATGCTTTGTTATTGGTCCAAAATTTGACTGGATTGAAATTAGAAATAAATGTTAGATGTGTTATATTTTTTATCCCATTTAGGATGTTACCAAAACCAAATAATAAAGGCACATGTCTCGTATATGAAATTTGATAGAAAAGAGCAATCCAGAGCACCTAGGTGCAAAATTGGGATTTTTACTCAAAATAATTTAATTAAAGTTAGCTAGCTCATAAATTGCACTACCCCATTTAGGGATACCCTAATTAAAATTAGCACTTGACTATATCCAGTTCAAAGCTTTTAATGTGCTTTTGTGTTTTTAATTCAAATTGTGCATTTTGGTGGAAATTGGTCAAAACCCTGGTTGGAGGTTATCAATGGCTAGTTTTAGGTGTCTAATAATCATACCTAATTTAACCCTAAATCATGTCCAACTCTCAATTTTAGGTTAAAGTGGCTCAAATTAGCCTTAATTGCCTTCCTAATGGAATGAATCAACTATTTGGTTCATTAAGTGATGAAATTGGGGTTAATTAAACTCCAAATCACATTATATATAATTAAAAATACATTCACATGGTTCAATGTTTCTAGAATTGTGTCACTAATTACACTAATTAGATAATTCAATCAATCTAAAATGAAATCATATCCAATTTAGCCTCAAATCACATTATATTATAAAAATTAGGTTTAAGGGGATCATATTTACCTCAATTGCCTCCATGATTAAACCAATCAACTATTTCAATAATTATGTGATGATATTGGAGTTGATTGAGGCTCAAATCACATCTTATACAGTCAAAATTTCTTATCATTAAACCACATGATGCTTTTCTTCATTATATAATCAAATTGGGGTCAATTGAAAGCTAAATCATATTTTATAGTTACAATTAGATTGAAAGGGATCAAATTGGCACCAATTACCTTTTTTATTGAGCCAATAAACTATTTGGTTTAATTTTTTATGACACCAGGGTTGATTGAGCCCCAAATTTAATCTTATATAGTCATAATTAGGTTATCAAGGTTTAATTTCATCCAAATTTTATCACTAATTGTATAAATTAACTAGTTAGCTCAATATTTCAATAAATGTGAGTTGATTTAGAACCAAATGACATTATATACTCACATTTAGGTTCAATGGGTTTATATTGGCCCCAATTACCTTTGTAATTTCATTTTTGATAAAATTAAAGTTGATTAATTAATATATTGCATCATATACTATCAATTGAGCCATAAATTAGGTTCACAAGGATTAATTTGGCCCAAATCACATCTTGAATTACACCAATTGATTAATTGGATTAATTCATGATAAAATTAGATATATTTAGCCCTAAATCATGTCATACTCTTGAAATTAGGTTTAAGGGGCTCAAATTGTCCTCAATTACCTCCTTGATTGAATGAGTTAACTTTTTAGTTAATTATGTGATGGCATTGGGGTAAATTGAACTCTAAATCACATCATATGCATTTTAAAGAAGGTTTATGTGGCTCAAGTTTTCTAAAACCATGTCATTGATTGCACCAATTGTCTAATTGGATAAATTTATGATGAAATCATAACCAATTTATCCTCTAATCACATTGTATAGTCATAATTAGGTTTAAGGGATTCATATTGACCCTAGTTGCTTCCATGATTAAACCAATTAATTATTTAATTATTTATGTGATGATAATAATGTTAATTGAGGCCTAGATCACATAATATATAGTCAAAATTTCTTAATTCATTAAACTAAAAATTATTTGCTTCATTTTCTAATAAAATTAGGGCTTATTGAGCCCTGATTCACATTTTATAGTCATAATTAGATTTAAGGGGCTCAAATTGTCTATAATTTCCTTCTTGATTGAGTCAATAGATTATTTAGTTTGTTTTATTATGAAATTGAGGTAAATTGAGCACCAAATTACATCTTATATAGTTAAAATTAGGTTCATAGGATTCAATTTCATATAAATTTTAACATTGATTGTATAAATCTCACTAATTCACTCAATATTTCAATAAATCTAAGCTAATTTAGCCCCAAATCACATCCTATATTTTTAATCAAGTTAAAGGGGTCTGTATTATCCCTAATAGCTTTTGTGATTGTATTTGTGATAAAATTAGGGTTTATTAAGCCATATAATACATCCTACACAATTGATTGAACCATAAATTAGGTTTATGGGGCTCAATTTAGCCCAAATTACATCTCTAATTGCACCATTAGATTGGTTCATGATGGAATCAGAGCTAATTTATTCCCAAATAATGTCATACTATTATAATTAGGTTGAAGGGGCTCAAATTGGCCTTAATTACCTCCCTGATTAAATGAATCAACTATCAGGTTCATCATGTGATGAAATTAGGGTCAATTAAACTCCAAATCACATCATAGACAATTAAAACTAGGTTCATGTGGCTCATTTTTAAAAATTTATGTCACTTATTGTAACAATTGACTAATTATCTCAATCTATGATGACACTAGAGCCAAATTATCCTCAAATCACATTGTATAGTCACATCTAGGTTCAAGGGGCTCATATTGATTCTAATTTCCTTCATGATTAAACCGATCAACTATTTTGTTCATTATGTGATGAAATTAGAGTTGATTTAGGCCCAAATCACATATTATATAGTCAAACTTTCATTTTCCATTAAACTAAATGGTTATTTACTTCATTCTCTAATTAAATTGGGGTTGATTGATCCCTAAATCACATTTTATTATCATATTTAGGTTTAAGGGGCTCATATTGGCCTTAATTACCTCCCTAATTAAATGAAT